>VYZU01040758.1:87489-149956 GCA_013401355.1 Ceyx cyanopectus | reverse complement strand
ATATCTTCCTTATTGCCTCCTTCCCTACCAGACAAACCCAGTGTTCTGCAGGGGAATTCCAGCTGTCAGGTTCATTAGCTGTGTCTGGCAGTTTTCAGTCTACAGTATTTAAGTTTACAGAGTGCAAACATTCATCTGGATTAGCTAGTTTTAGCAGATAGGTAGAGTGTTATGATTTGATGAGAGGTACAAACTAATTTCTTCTGACTGATCGTGATACCTTCTGTCTGGTGACTTCAATGAGGTGACTGGTGGTGTACAACCCCACTTGGAGATGATACACTTTGATTTACTCGGGAAGAGATTGACTGCCCTGAAATAAGGTGCTGATACGGCAGATTAAAATGGGAAGCAAAAGTCACTAAAAGCTCCATTGGATAAATTTTCAGGCCCTTCCTGAAGGGGTTGAGAACTGAGAAGGTGCAGACTTAAGGAAGGAGGTTGGGGCATCCAGAGAAAGTGCTCGCTGTATTTCCTTTGATGGTATACAGCTCTCTTTCCCATCACAACTAACTTTTGATCAGTGATTAAATTAAAAAGGTGGAAGGGTCAGAGAATTTAGCAGGGATGACCAGAATACTCAGCACATCACTGTTGGAGGAATGCAGGTTTTCTGTTGCATGAGATGAGACTGAATTTGGAGGTCATATTTTGTGATTGAAGAGCTCAAATTACAAGTGCTGCCAGAGAGATTTGGTTGTTTGACCTGATGATGCTGCAATGTTTTATTTCAAATAACCACACTTGGAACATATCAGATAATGGTATTTGTATCCCTTTGTGTGTGAAGCTGGGTTGCCTTAGTTACCATGAGTTGCAGAAATCCTTGCAAGCTGACTGTGCCAGGCTCCTGAATATTACAGCACATCAGTGTGATGGTGGTATCTTAAATAGGATTGTAGCAACGTGTGTGTGGGCAGAGAACAACAAAGAGGGAGAATGCCTCAGAGCTGGAGCTGGTTGAACTTCTAGAAAGATGAGTAGAGTAACTTTCTCTGAGGCTTATACGACCCAGTGTGCTAGTAAGTGTCTTGCTGAGAGCAGGGGTGCTTGTTCTGAAAAGACATCTGCTAATTCAAAAATCCATCTAGCAAATTGACAGTAGGACTTAAATTTGAAAGAGGACAGCGTGAAGGAGGAAGAGCTTTGTATGCTTTAGTAGTAGAGATTAGAGATGCTTTCAGCTCAGCTGCAGTTATTTTTGAAAGCAGAAGTCCCCTCTGGGTAGGGAGGCTGGGCAGAATGAAAGCAGAACCCTGGTGCTGCTTGCTCTCCGCTTACAATTTCCCTCCCCAACCTATCTAGAAGGGCTTACAAGGTCAGTGAGCTTAATGTGGGCACAGGGAGTCAGGGCTGATCCAGAGATGTTACCAGCCCTGCTTTCCTTACTTGGTGTCCTGCGAAAGCCAACCCCTGGTTTCGGGAAGAGTTGTGAAATGGGAACGTTAGTGAAATCACTGAAACAGAGCATAAGCGCTTGGGTTTAGTACCATGTGGCTTTCAGAGCTAAGCAAACTAAGATGGTGAACAAGGTCCTGCTTTTAAATAATACACAATCAACTTTTTCCTTACTGCACAATGATGAGTGGGATATTGGTTTTTATCCAGGCAATGTGTATTTTGCCCAATTCCATTTCCCCTGAGATAAAGGGTACAGCTTCCAGTCACTTAATGGGAACAGATCTACTGGAGTGGCCTGCTTTAGAAATACCACCCTCCAAATCTCTGCATGTGTGGGAGAGATGTGCTCGTGTGTCTGCCAACTGTTACAAGATAATTTAGTTGTTAATTATCTGTCACTTGCAGGCTTCAGTGATAATTCTGAGAAACTGCCTTGGGGTGTTATGAAATTATTGAAGTCTCAGCTGCTGACCTGGCTGTTCTCCTGTTGCTGTTCTTGGCCAGTAATTCCTCTAGACAGTGTAAATATTGTTCTAAAAGCCAGTTGGGACCTCTGGTTACTGTTTTTGCATAGATCTGGATGAAACAGTAACATGGGTGGGCTTCAGAAAAGCTACTGCTGTGTATACAGATACTAGTGGGATTTAAACTAAACTTAGGATGTTAAGGAAACAGGTAATGTGTTGGGTTATCCTCTGCATGACTTTTTCCTGGGACTTCATAATAATTTGTAT
The DNA here is from genome assembly GCA_013401355.1 of Ceyx cyanopectus. Taxonomy (NCBI): domain Eukaryota; kingdom Metazoa; phylum Chordata; class Aves; order Coraciiformes; family Alcedinidae; genus Ceyx; species Ceyx cyanopectus. Next base: position 147,821 of record VYZU01040758.1, on the reverse strand, counting down.
ATGATTTTTCACGTGTTTTGGGTTTACAGGTCGCTAATCTGTAAAGTGAAAGCATTAACTTTTTGTAGCTTGAATTTGGTAACTTTTGTGACCCAGCAGAAGATGCAGAGGAGCCTGGTTTTGTAACAGATATGTCCTAGTTAGAACTGTCATAATATGCTGGATGTTGATAAGTGTGTTATGGAAAGATAACGTATTAAAATACGTTTTTTCCTGAAGGGGATAATCAGCTTGATTATAAAATACTGTGTCGCGTTTTCAGGTCAGCTGGTGGTATGTACGCTCTGCTCCTGCGTCATGAAAACAAAACAGATCTGGCTCTTTTCTGCTCACATGCTCCCTCTGCTGGCACGACTTTGCCTGGTCCCTTTGGAAACCATCGTCATCATCAACAAATTTGCGATGATTTTCACTGGTTTAGAAGTTCTCTACTTTCTGGCATCAAATCTTCTGGTGCCGTATAACTTGGCGAAATCTGCGTATAGAGAGCTTGTCCAGGTAAGATGGCAAACTAACAGTGTTCTTCTCCTTGGCCTGAGCTTTTCTTTCAGGAAAGAAATACTTTGTCTTTTGTTCAGCTGTGTGGGTGTGTTAACTCATGCTTTCTTAGCAAATTGAATCTGTTTCTAACCATAACATCTTTTCTCTTTAATTTATGGTAGTGTATTATTTGTGTGGGTGAGCAGTTAATACCTTAGTCTGAATTATACAGCTGCCCAGCTGAGCATGTCCACTTTGCTTGGACTTTACATAGTCCTTCTAAAATCTAGGCTAAAAGACAAGATTGTGGCAGAATTGAATTTATTTATGGTCTCATTAAGTGAGCAAGGTAATCCCCATGCTTTAATTGTGGTAGCTATTCATTTCAAGCAGTGCCTGTTGTATGAAGTGCGAATATTGTGGTGTTAAATTGGGAATAACACTGAGGCTGATTTTGACTGTAATGATCACAGACTTAGTCAGTGATTTGTAATTTGCATACAGTGATGTGAGAGGTCTGTAGCAGTTGCTTTAGAGCAGCAGCATTGCTGAGACCTCTAAGAAAAGAGTAAGGAAGAGAATACTGATTTGACATCCATTTTATTAACACTGACATCTGATATATTTACTTGAAAAGATGCTTTGTTAGTAGTATAGAAACATCACAACACACTTTATATGTAAGAAATATATATGTGTCTATGCATCCTTCTGTACATTTCAGTGTAAGAGGATTGATGCTTGCTTGATTTGTGACTAACCTGTTTCGGCTCTTGCCACTTGCTGGTTTTGTTTGCTTGTTTTTTTTTCAAACCAAGTCACTGGCTTTCTACCTTCTGCTGTTCAGAAGCAGTCTGAACACTAACTTTTTTAAGCTCTTTCAAAGCTCTCTCTAAAGCTCATCTTTGATGTCATATCTGTCATACAAAAACAAAAACCTGGCAGCAGTGGATGTCTGGTGGGCCAAGGTCTCAGCCTGTCATGTTGATCATTGCTGTCTGATTATTTATTTTGTATCTAATTGGTCTTTGGGAGCAGGATTATCCTTCTGTGCTTGTACAGCACCTAGCGTGGTCTGCTTCTGTCTGTAACTAGCCTTTAGATTTGCTGATAAACTAATTTGGGAGCTAACTGGCAAAGCTTCAATATCCTTTCTTTCAATGAAAATTGAAAAAAAATCATGCTTAGTGTTTACTTAGAGTGGCAACTTTTGGGATAAAACAGTGGCACAGCTTTGTGCAACTCAAAGACTTGAAACAGGTTGGAACCAGAACTCGTATTTTCTACGTGTGTGAATGGCTGCAGAATTCAGCTTCCTGAAGTCAAATTCAGATCGGATGCAATCTGAGAGTCACGGATCTATTTGTTATTAGGCACTTATGTTTAAAACACTTCAGCATCTTAGGAATGTTTTAATTGTGAATGCATTTTGGGGTGAGGGCATAAGTAGCTGTTTCTTGCTGGGTTTTTTTGTTGTTGTCAGAATTGTATTCTCAATATAGCTGTTAAACAAGTTTTCTCATCTCTAGGTTTGCTTGTCTGCCCACTTTTCCCCCAGTATTTCAAATCTGTGCATGCCAGGCTGTGTTACAGTATTATGATCAGGAGGATCCTTGTACATGGCCTTTGGACACTGATCAATTGGACACTGTCTCCTGACTTTATGCAGAGGGCATAAAGTTTTTTTTGTTGAGGATACAAAGAAAATAGCAGAAACTTTATAATGTGGGCCTGGATTTATAATAGTTTGTCATATGCTGCTTTTTTAAATGCATGTAGTAGAGAGTTGGTTGGAATGAAAAGTTGAGTGTTTTTTGCATTATATTGGCAATATGGAAAAACGGAATTTTCATTTGTAAAGAGCTTGCTGTTCTTCACCTACATTCCTGAAACAAAACGGAAAAAATGTTGGCTTATAGTGTCCATATAAGTGGTTGCAAATTCACTGCAAATCAAGCTTAGTGTGCTTATTCCAGAGGAGGGCAGTGCCATTTTTGTCTTGAACATATTCTGACTTGTGTTTCCATTGCTGTAGCTTTCTGCAGTTGTTAGTTTCAGTGATGCCTTCATCTTGGTGTCATGAGTTTACTGCTGTTTTAGGATGGGTTTGATTGTTGATTTGATATCAGTGGTGAAACTTAGTGAATATTGAGGTGTTAAACACCAGTAGTGTTTCCTGAGACAGCCCTAACACGTGGGCCAAAGCAGCTTTTTGTGTGTAGTTCAAACTGTAGCTAATGGCATAAGTGATAAGAGTGAGTCCAGAATCTTGGCTGCTTTCTTGCAGCAGAAGATGCCAGAAATACATCATGGCTATGAATTTACATTATGAGTGTAGCATGACCCTCTTCTGATGTGGTGGAGCCCTCTGCCAGGAGCTGCACAGGACTGCTTGCCTTGGTCCCAGGCCAAGGGAGCCTCCTGAGGGCAGATGCACTTCCTTCACAAGTCTGCGTGCAAAGCTAGAAGCTTGGAGCTTGGCACCTATCCCTGGCAGCAGCATATTGCTTGTCGATCACAGCACATACAGCAGCAGGTCCCACGACTGTAATCTCCCTCATGCTTGTCATCGAAGACTAAGTAGGCAGCTTTTTTTAGTGTTTGCTATATTTTCTCACCATTATGGGTTGTGTGTTACTGTGGGAAGCAGTTGGTGAGGAAATAGCATTTATGAGTGATTTCCTTTTGACCTTTTGTATTAAGTCCAGCTCTCTGAAGTTCCAGCTTCTTGGAAATGACTGCATTGTAATTTAGTCTTTGGAATACAGAAGTAATTTGAGCTTCAGAGTTCTCTGAACTCTTAACCACTAATTTTAAAACACTTGGTGGATCAGGAGCAGTCAGAAGTCCAATACATATTCTTTTGCTTATCCTTGAATGTAAAATATCTGAGGTATTTTCTTCCTTAAAAACAGTTCAGCAAAGCAAATTGTGTGCTTAAGTGAGGTGGCTCATTTCAGTATCTAGTGTGTGCAGTGACTTGTCAGTAGCTAGAGAGAAAACTACATTGCTTAAGCTTCAGCTTTAAAGTTCTGAGAGGACTGTGCATGAACTGGTGGCATGAGTCCTTCCCCTCTGGCTGTGAGTAGGCTGCAATCAGTGGCTTCAAACCAATTATTCAGGGAAGTGGCATTCAGCTGCTCTGGTAATTCTCTGCATATTCAGGTACTTGTCAGTGCTCAAGATGGACAGTGGTTAATATGTCACTGCTCAACTTGGGCTCTCCCTTTGCCAAACTACTGTGATGTACCTTCTTTTTTCCTTTGGGATCACTGATGCCATGTGAATACTCTCGGCTTCCTTGTGGCAGTGCTGTAGATTGTCATTTTGTTATGAAATCACAGGTGCTGTGAACCAATAACAAACTGCCTTCTTCTGTCCTGCCCAGGTGGTGGAGGTGTATGGTCTCCTGGCTTTGGGGATGTCTTTGTGGAACCAGCTGGTCGTCCCAGTTCTTTTCATGGTGTTTTGGCTTGTCTTATTTGCTCTTCAGATCTATTCCTATTTCAGTACACGAGACCAGCCTGCCTCAAGAGAGAGGCTCCTCTTTCTCTTCTTGACAAGGTAATTAACTAGTGTGCAAATAGTCAATTTTCTGTTTTGACTGTCTTCTGAAATGAATGGATGTGCTCTTTTTGATACTGAATATGTAGATGGTCTTTATTGCATTTTGATACCCAGCAAATATTTGTCCTTATCACAGTGACCATGTATGTAGACCATGTTAAGCTTGTCCTTCAGTGGCATGGATCTCATTCAGGACAGACAGCATTAGTAGAACTGTAGGATAGTTCTCAAAGAAAGCAAAATATTCTTTTGATGAGGAAATAACTATAAATAGAGCTTTGGTCCAAAGTTATTTTCAGTGTGCAAATTGTTTATAAATTTGAGATATTGCAGCTAAAGTTCAGTCCAGCTGATACCTTATTTATTATTATGTTGCTTTCTGAGCTCTTTGTCTTAATGTTTCTTCATTCTGATGTGGGACACATTCTTGAGTTCATCCAAGCAGCCAACTCCCAAAGTAACTTTTGAGCCCACTGGTTAATTTGGCACAGTTGTAAAGGTCTTACAGATACAAATTCCCAAAAGCTTTGTAAAAACTGGTTGTAGGGTGAAGGAGAGGCCTGTGTTAGTGCTCTTTTTGAGAGAAAGGCAGCATTTGAGAGAATCTTCTGTATGGACCCTATGTGCCTTTGCTGGCAGCTGTTTTAACTAGAAATTACAGCACCTTCCATTTGCTTAGTTTTTTTCTTGCCTCTGTGTCTGTATATATATATAGAGAGAGTGCCAGTGTAAGCTGGCAAAATTCATTATAATTAAGGAGAAATGTCAGGTTTTGTTGCATGTAGTATTAAAATTGCTTAGTGTCACAGAGCCTGTTGCCCCTTAGGAGGGAGCTGAAATACCTCGTTGAGCCAGTTACTAATGTTAGCTGTTGAAGAAAAGATGCACATTTTCCTGCAAGTGACAGAATTCTGCCCTTGTGCCCTTTAATTGTAATAATCACTTAAAATAGTGTAGCTGGAATTCAGATAAGAGCAATTGGGGTGTTTGGAGTAGCTGTGTCCATTTTTCATAAGAACATCGGAGTAGCGGCTGTACTGGGCCAGACCAAATACTGATCTGGCCTGCTTTCCAGTTTCCAGCATTGGCCATAAATGGATGCCTGGGAAGGCACCCACCCATAATGTGACAAAGAGGGTGTTTCCTAGTGCTCAGCCAGTCCCACATCCAACTTTGTCAGGCTGCAGTAGCTTTATATGGTCAGTGTGTATTCAGTAACCCTTAAGAGACTTCCGTGAATTGGTGCTTTCTGCCCTCGAGCCCACATATGCTTATGTCATTCGAAAGATCCTGAGGCAAGGAGTTTCACAGCTTCACTTGGTCTGTATGGTGAAAAATCCATTTTGATTGTTTGAATCTGTCTAGTTTCATTAGATGCCCTCAGGTTGTGTATTGGGGGGGGGAGGTTTTTTGTTTTTTGCTGGTTTTTTTCTTTTTTTTTTTCTTTAATGAAGAGCAGCATAAGTCTGTTCTTTCCAGACTGCAAAGCTTTTATTTGAGTGTTTACTGTTTAAGAACTGTTATGTGCCTTTCATTGTCCTTGCTGTTCCTCACAAAATCTTTTCCATGACCATGTAACTACTGTGATTTTTGATGAGTTCAGCTCTTTAGGATGATTGATAAACTTGTGCTTGACACACATTGTTCCCCAGGCTCCTCTTTGAGCTTTTAAGTTCCTCTAGGACCCTTGCCTAGTAGATCATCTGGAAATAAGTTTGAGAAGGGGTACTAACATTACTCTGATAAAGGATTGGGCATCAGGCAGAAAAGCCAGGATTCTTGATTTCTGATAATTATTTTGAAACAACTTACAGTTCCTCAAATATCCTGCAGAACCTGCTGCTTTCAATACTGCATTTTGTACTACTTTGACTGGCAGGAACATTTTAAAGCTTTTTCATCCCCTTTTGATTTAGTGAACAGGCAAAATTTGAAGTCTTACTAGAAGTACTGCAAGCCCTACATATAAACACACCAACATTTTCTGCTGTGAATTGTTTTCAGTGATTTCCAGTTAAAGTAGTCATTAGAAGAGACAGAGTAAATGACTCTTGGACGAGCTTTTTTTATTTTCAAAACATGTGCTTCCTCACAACTTTTTTGTCAGAGCACTGAGCTAGTTCACTCTTTAGTTGTTTGATTAGCATGACATATTTTTGACCACCATAATCTCTCTCCCAAGACTGTCCTGGGGAATAAGTGAAGATTATTGTGGGCTTTTGGTGTTGTGTTTTTTGTTGTTTTTGTTTTGTTTTGGGTTGGGTTTTTTTGGTGTTTTTAATTTTTTAAAATTTTATTTAAAATTAATGGAGGTGTCAGTGGATACCTTGGATTATGTAAGTGAGGATTTCCAGATGTGTCATCCCTGGCTTGACAGCTGGTTCTTTGCCTAGTGTTGGGGTGTGCTGCACTGTTCTCCCTGTGTTCTGGGAGCACTGTTGCAGAAGCTGAAGCACACTGAGACTTGAGCTGCTTCAAATACTGCAGTGACAGGATCAGCAGAAGAGCAGCTCCAAGGTGAGGGAGCTGAAATGACAGATTTTCTCAGCAGCTTCATATGTATTCTGAGGTCTCAATCTCTGGGTCTTCACTGCTGTAGCAAAATAAGGGAAGAAGCCTGCTGAGGGGGAATGTTTTTCACTGTCTTACTTTGCTGCTTCTGGCTCAGCTGTTTGAAAGACAGGTGTTGCTTACCTTGACCTCATGTGAGCACTACCAAAAAGCCCCAAGTCTTCTAACAGAATGTATTAGTTGGTTTGCTTGCTCTGTTGTGGATCTGAGTGGGAGTGCCATAGTGAATTAATCTACTTTAACACTGTATTTCTGTTATCTGGCTGAAATTTCAGCAAGTACACTGCATGCATGTGGTTGTCAAACTGATTTTTTGGCTCTGACAGTGCCACCGTGTGGCACAGTGGTGGAGGGGGACTGGAGAAACACCAGAGCACTGACCAGCTCCATCTGGACAGCAGCATTAGCATGGAGCTGAGATGGAGTTGTGTCTTGGAACAAAAGTAACGGAATACATCTCATCTTTTCCTTTTTACAGGAAGATTTCATGGCCATGTTGAGCTTTTAGTATTTTTGTTAAATCTGGTTTTGTCTTAAAAACAGCCTGAACATTTAAGAGGGCAGGGGGAGATCTCATAATTGCGTTTAATTAAAGAACCTTTTTGTTTTGCTGTTTTTCTTCTCTCTTCTCCCAGTATTGCTGAATGCTGCAGCACTCCATACTCACTGCTGGGCTTGGTCTTCACAGTCTCCTTTGTTGCTTTGGGAGTTCTGACTCTCTGCAAGTTTTATTTGCAGGGTTACCGAGCGTTCATGAATGATCCTGCTATGAATAGGTAAGTGCTTTGTGCCTAGGCTCTGAACAGAAGCAGACAGAAGGGTTTTATATAGAAATATATGGGTTGCATTGCAATTTTTTGACTTAAGATCTCTTGAGTATCCTTGACAGGCTCTTTGTTTGCCAGTCTGTGTGTGCGTTGGAAGGACTGAGGTGAAAGCACAGCTTGTCACAAAACTCTTGGAAGATGGTTCATTTTTGTAACAATTCCAAGGGTGTTAGTTGTGTTTTGTAATTGCAATCTGATTGTCTTTTGTGTTTTAATTTTCATTAGTCACTGGAAAAATTTCACATGCTTGGATAATATAAAAACTTGATATTTCCATTTCCTCATTTACCCTGTAGTCATGTGAAACATTACTAATCTAGGAGGATTAAGCCACGGCGTTTTATGGATTGCCTGTAAATTACTATGGGAAATATCCAAAATATGGGAACAGTCTTTTTTTAACACTTGTCCCAACTTGTCTAATATGATATTGGAATCCTAGGTATTTATTTATATACTGGCTTTCTGGTATTCTTGCCCTTAACTTTATAGAAAGTTCAGACTATATGCAAAGGAATGTTTTGGATTCCAAGATGTGGAAGTGAAAATGGTATAAATTGGGGTTTCCTAGGAGTAGTCTACATAAAACCAGCTTCTGGGGAAGCATGCTGTGCTGGGTGATCTGTACCTTTCACTTCATCAACTACTGATGGTGAACTGTTGGACCTTGGAGGTATTACATTCAGTCTAAGGTTCCAAGCCAAAAAGAAGTGCACAGCTGTATTTGGTGTAGAGCTGTACTAGGTACAGAGAAAATAAACTGAAGAATGGCTGAATTGCTGATTTGCCTAAACTGGGCTCTGGGTAGGGTGTCAGTTGAGTAAAGGATATTTCCTTGGAGCCAACAGACAAACAGGAGGGTAAAACAGTGGGAGAGGGTCCTCATGGTGATCTAAAAAGGAGGCTGGCTGGTGCCCCACCATAGACATGGCACAGCTGCATCAGGGTTGTGAAGGCAGTGCTGAGACTGGTGGGTTCCTCATTTTAAGACACAACCTGGGTCCTTCAAAATGTTTTTTGCTGGGGGAACCTTGTCACTGGGTGGTATCTGCTGGGCTGGGTGTAGCTTGCACACCACTAGTTGGGCAGGGTTCTGAAATCTGCTAGATCTAAGCCCCAGCACTTCAGTGTTTCTGTAAACATTGTTTTCTGGTTAAGGCCTTACCAGGGACATCAGTAAAAGCTAAAAACAGTGACATTTTGAGGGTTGTGGCAGAAACAGACAGCTTATTTCCCTATGTTTCTAGATTGATTTTTTTGAACCAACATTGACACACAGAAAGATGTGATTGTTTATTCTTTTGACTGTGTTGATCTGCAGGGGAATGACTGAAGGAGTCACACTCCTGATCCTGGCTGTGCAGACAGGTTTGATTGAACTCCAAGTTGTGCATCGGGCATTCCTGCTCAGTATTATTCTCTTCATTGTGGTGGCATCCATACTGCAGTCCATGCTGGAAATTGCTGATCCCATTGTCTTGGCACTGGGAGCCTCACGGGACAAGTAAGAGACTGTTTTCGTGAACTGAAGTCTACTCAATTCTGTTTTAGGATATTATAAACATAGTAATTCATGACCTGATTTGGATTTTTAGTAGCTTATAAACTTACACTGTCTTTTCTATATGCAGATTTCTTTTCTAGTCTTATGTTCTCTGTTTTTTTCCTCACTATCCTACAACCTGAAGGGCACACAGCAATACTTCTTACTGTGCTGTATGCTGGCAACCAGGGGTTGCTTTGGTCACCTGCTCCTACTCAGGTCTGTCCCTCCAGCCTTTTCTGCAGCTGTTGGCTGACCCCTCAAGGGGCACATCATCTGGTGTTTTTTCTCCCTAGCAGGAGTGTCAGGTGATGGTGGTCTCATGAAGCCAATCCAGGACTCCTGTGCTCTTCCCCCACCCACACTCCCATTGTATGGATTTGCAGAATGGTTTTTGCCTAACCTCCTCTGCAGTGGGATGGGTTTCCCCTCTCATACAGTGGTCTTGGACAGCTGTTTAATTTGGAAGTGGCCTTGTGTTAGATACTGTAAAACCTATTTTTTTGTGAGGCTGGGATCCCCAAATTACGGGGTTTACTGGCAGAAAATAAGAGTTGGAAGGCTTACATTAGTGTACCAGATGTTATGATCATGTGGGAATGTTGTTTAGTTTGTGTTTTGAAGAGCTGTATTGGTTTCTGGTGTTCTTGTATTAATCTGTTTAGATCTTAGTTAATTGCTCATGTCTTTTCACTTTCTGTAACCTGTAAGTGAATAAATAAAATAGAAGGTTTATTTACAAGTAGAGATTTTGTTTAATTTAGAGGCTGCTTGTGGCCAGCATGTTCAGCCTTTAGCATTGTTAACTTCAAATATAGTAACAGAGGCAAAGGGAGTAGAGCCAGGATATGAGCGTCTGCCCAGTTTAAACAAGCAGTTTGTGTCAATAGTGAGCTTTAACTCCCTTCTGCCAAATATTCCAGGCAGTTCTAAATCAACTAGGATCAGGATAAATTCCGTTTCAGCTCTTCCTTTTTCCCTCACCCCAGACACAGAATTGCAGACCCATCAGTAGTGTTCTGATGTTTCTTCAGAATATATTAAATTAGCCAGTTTTTGCTAGTATCCTGTCCTCCCAGTGTTTTCACTTTTTCTGTACCTCATTTCTAGAACTGAGTTTAAAATACAACCTGAGGACTGTATAGAGGTAGTATAGTAAATTACTGGAGATATTCTGAAAGCCTTAAAAAATGTGTGGGTGTAAAAAGATTGATGTGTTTAGGTAGGGGAAGAGATGAGGAAGAAGTAAATGATAGGCACAGAGTAAGGACTGGCAGAGATGAATGTTGCTGTTCTGCTACATTTCTTCTTTTATGATCCCTGGGTTGTGGAATATACTTATGAAGGCAGCAGGGTTAAATATGGTGATGAAAGGAAATACCTTTTCTCCAAGCATATTAGCAAAAAAAAAATACAAGAGTTGTAATAAGTATATACTGGGAGAACTCTGTTCATATCAAACAGGGTACAAACAGTTACATGCATATTAAATAATTTATTTTAATGGACTTTCATCTGAAACTTTCAGTATCTTGGATATTTAATTTGTCTAACTTCACGCATTGTGACAATTACTGTAGGTGTTTTTTTGCCTGTTATCTTTGTCTTGGCAACAACAAAGGTGAGATGAGAGAACCTTTCATACTGCATGTGTTGCACGAGTGCATGCTGGGAATGAGACAGTGCCCAAGTAAAATAGAAACTCCTTTCAACAAGTTAAAGCCTTAAGCAAACATCTAATGTGCCTACCTCCAGCAGTCAGCCTATTCTTATTCTGACACTCAAACCTGACTTGAAAAATGAAAACCAGTTGTGTTGTTTGCAGGAGTCTGTGGAAGCACTTCCGAGCAGTCAGCCTCTGTTTGTTCTTACTCGTGTTCCCCGCGTACATGGCCTACATGATTTGTCAGTTTTTCCACATGGATTTCTGGCTGTTGATCATTATCTCCAGCAGTATTCTAACCTCTCTTCAGGTAAGGATGTTAGCCCTGTAGTAACTGGGAAGCCCTGCATTAACTTTGATCCTGTTGCTTCAGGGGGGAAATACATGATGAGAAAAGAACAAGGATGGTAAAGGGGCAGAAATACAAGATACGATATAAAATCTCTTTATTTGTCTTGTGTCTGAGGCTAAGGGGTTGCTAGGGGTGAGCTGAGAACATAGGTGAGTGGAAGTCTATTTCAAATTGTAGAGCCAGAAGGCATTTGAAGGTGTAACTGTTGCCATAAAAAGGGGTTTTTTTCCAGGGCACACATATATTGTCATTTAGATATGTCTCTTTGAAGGTAATTTGATGTTCAAAACAAGTAGTGTAAATACAATCAATGTTTTGCATTGTAAGTATTTGTTAGTACTTGCCTTTTTTATTACTGAATTTATAAAATCCGTCTTCATGATGCTCAGCATTTCTGTTTAATCAACTTGTCTGTCTTCTGGACTTGGAGGAATACAGAAGGGGAATTAATTGGGAACAAGTGACTACTATTTGTCTTGAAGTTCAGCAGCAATTTTACTACTTTGTAAAGTCTCTGACTTGGGAGTGTGGCATGTATGGAGCTGTGGACAATGCTGAATAACTTAAGCTCCAGTTCAGGCTTGAATACTGAGTGTGTGGTCTTGCACTGTGTTACAGGTGCTTGGGACACTCTTCATTTATGTTTTGTTTATGGTGGAGGAGTTCAGAAAAGAGCCAGTAGAAAACATGGATGATGTGATTTATTATGTAAACGGCACGTACCGGCTGCTGGAATTCCTCGTGGCTCTCTGTGTGGTGGCCTACGGGGTGTCAGAAACCATCTTTGGGGAGTGGACTGTGATGGGCTCTGTGATCATCTTCATCCACTCCTATTACAACGTCTGGTTGCGGGCCCAGCTGGGGTGGAAAAGTTTCCTCCTCCGCAGAGACGCTGTGAATAAAATCAAATCGTTGCCTGTTGCCACAAAAGAGCAGCTGGAGCAGCACAATGATATCTGTGCCATCTGCTATCAGGTAAGAATGGAAGTGTCAGAAGATTGACTTGAACTTAAATTATCTCTAGACAGTCAAGTTCAGTCTGAAACTAGTAAAATAAGTTATTTGAATCGTGTCTAATGAGTAACACTGTGCTCCTTAATTACACAATTTTGTGCTTTATGATTATGGGAGTGCTAGATAGTTTTTTATGAATAGAGTTTGGATGTGTTTAAGCTTTCATTCTATTTTTTTTTTTCAAGTTACACAACAAACTGTCCTTGAGCTTCTTGGAAACTTCTTGTGTTTGAGTTGATCTGGTCTCACTAGTAGCAGAAATGTGCCCTTCATTATCAGAAGATTTTGTAACTGAAGGACAAGGTGTACTCAGCAGATGATTTGTTATTACTCCACAGAAGCAGCTCAGTCTCTACAGGCATCCCTACTTCCATGTGCAATGTCAGTTTTATAACAGAAACCTAACTATCAAAAGGTTAAGGGTCTTTCTAATGTAAGTCAGCAGATGTAAGGACCTTAGAAATCAATGCTGAATATAGTATTTTTATTACACCTTCAGCTCCAAAGCCTTTCTTCTGGATAGAAGTTCTAGTTACATGTCATGGTGAAAGAACCACTCTTAAGATTAGTAGTGTGCAGTTGGAATGCAATTGAATTGACTCCAGACTTTATAACAATTCTTTGAAGAGTAGAACTGCTGGTGCCAGGTTGAATGGCAGCTTTTGAAACACCAGACAGTAAAATGTGGGTCCAGCTGACAGAATTTGGGTATTACTTCATTTCTGGCTTGCTGTTGTTACATCTTCTATCTGTAAGTGTTCTAGTTTTGACTTGCACAATTGTTTCTCAACAACTAATCCTGTGACTTTCATCTTACAAAAGCTTTAATTTAAATGTAATAATACCTTGTAAACAAAGCTTTTTGCCTAATTTCTAATCCCTATAATATAAACAATCAGACCTGTCCTGCATTTGAATTGTGCACATATCTAAATGTGAAGGTCTGTTGGTCAGGAGGAAAGTTTTCTCCTCTGGGGCTAGAGGAACCCTTATATATTGGGTGAGATGAGAGAAATGGGATTATGAATAATATAATCTTATTCTTTTTTCTTTTCAGGATATGAAAACTGCTGTAATCACACCATGTAGCCATTTTTTTCATGCGGGTTGTCTTAAGAAATGGCTGTACGTGCAAGAAACCTGCCCCCTGTGCCACTGCCAACTTAAGAGCCCTTCACAGCTACCGGGACTGGGACCAGAGCCAGTTCAACAGCCAAATCCTACTGCAGAGCAAAATACTAGACCTGGAGATGCAGCTGAGCCCCCGGGTGTTGAACAGAACAATGGGCCAAATCTGAAAGGCAGCCCCAGTGAGAGCAACGGACATGTTGCTGATGGACAGGACAGCCTGGAGACCCCTGCTGAGGTGGAGGGGTCTCAAAGCTTGGACAGTGATACAAGCCTGTGTGAGGCCAGCCAGGGAGCAGCTTGTGCTGCAGAACTAATTGCAGCCTCAGGGGGGTGCCCCACTCCAGATCGGAGGGTTTGTGTCCAGCTCTAAAGGAGACAGAGGATGACGCGGGAACAAACATTTCAGAGATCCGAGTCTGACTCAGAAGAAAACCTTTCCTTCCACAGCTGTGAAAGAAGTTTAGCTCTTAATGCTGGTCAAACTGTAATCTCCTGTACTGATTTTTATGGGCTGCTTGGTAGTGGTAACTCCAGTGAGATGTAGTAGAAATGACTCCAGAAGCTCTCTGAACTGTGGGCATAGGAAGGACGTCTGGGAATAAATTGCAGTGCAAAAGTGTTTTCAAGATGTTGGTGAGGGATGAGAGGAACAAGAGGTCCATGAGAGGTGGTAGACAGACAGACATAATGCTAGCTTTGGTTTTGGTCAGGACGAGGGTGTCAGAACCATGTCCCAGGAGACCTGAGAGGTGGTACATGTGGTGAGTTGCTAGTGTCTGACTGAGGGGCAGTTTTGATTGCTGACAGTGTTTCATGGCACACAAGCAAAAATCAAAGATAAAACAGCAGTGATTGTACTAGAAGATGGAAGCACTCTTAATATGTCATGTGTATGCTTTGGGTGTTCTTGGTGAGGCAATTGCATTTGAATTCTTGTAATCTATAGTGACTCTTGACTTTTATGACGGAGTCTTTGATATCTTGATGTATATGAAACTTTTCCTAATAATGGGCACAGTCTGGGCTGCATGAAGTAAACTAAAGCTCTAATGAACACTTTGACCTCTGCTACCATGTGCAGGAGGAAAGTGGGATGAGTTTTAGGGCACAGAGAGAGGCCTTTCAGTACTGTGCTTTGTAACGTTTAATTCTTGCAGCTGAATTAAAACAGTATTAAACTCTGGCAATATTTGCACTTTGGGAATGAGTACATTTACTGTGTATGATCAGATTCCGCAAATGCCACTTTTAAAGCTGTTAATAGGTTTGCACCTTTTTTTCTTTGACAAGGACATGTCCATACTTAAATTTTTACATGCATCATGGCTTCAAGTAGAACTAGGGACTGGGGTGGGAAATAGGTGGGAGTAGGGGGCAGGCAATTTTTTTATGTGAATTTTGATATGAAGATAAATTAGTCACTTATTTATACGATAGGCTTGACTCAAGTGTTTTTCATCGGTATTCCTGATGTGAAATGTGATACTATTTTATTTTTAGTAGTAAATTTGGATGTAGACTGACAGGCATAGCTGAATGTCTTAATAAATTACATTTGAAGATTTTTTACACCTGGTTGTGTGATTCTTGTACTGAAAATCCATTAATTAAGTATGTGTTTAAAGGGTCTTTTGCAATAGTAGTAGTTCTCTATTCCCTTTGGAGATCAGTGGAACTTCTGATGCCCACACTCCTTCACCGTTTCCATTTCAATGCTGTGTCATTGTGGTACGTTCTTGTCACCTCACCTTGGCTAGTGCAGAATAATAGCAGAACGCCAAGGCTACGCTGTTGCCCTTCTAGCCAGGCTTAAAAGTCTGTGGAGGCAGGAAAGGGGGGTTTCTGGGGAGGGCTGTCAAGAAGTACTTCTGTTTTAATACTGTGAGACAAAGACTTTCCCTCAATTCACAGAATATGTTCTTGGCAGATGCTCTGTTAAATCCTGCCTGTCAAAAAATGACCCCAGAAGTTCCTCACATCAGTGATGGGAAGTTTCTCCTTTGTAGTATCACCTCGCTTCCATGGTAAGGGGGCAAGTGGTACCTGAGGTGATTTGGAACAGGAGATGAGAAGAGGTAGGCTGGTCAGTCTGGTGAAATGAAGGCTGGAGGGGTTGTGGCTGCCATACAAATATCTCAGGGTGAACACAAGGAAGTGAGGAGAGGAACTTGTGCTCACCTACAGTATTCCCATCAGGGCAGGAGGTAATCACTGTGGTCATCAACTCTAGTTCATTGCTATCCCCCACAGTATGTCACATCATCACTTTCATAAACAGAGGAAGTAGTGTTGAAAAAGTAACCAAAAAAGTAAGATTTGCCTTCATTGCTTATGCTGGGAAGCTGTTGCTCAGCCTAACTCATCTCTTGGAAATGAACCTTTTACTTTCTACCCTAAATTGTTCATAGCTGATTGGTAATGCAGAAACTAGAGGAAAGGACTGTGGATTTGCACCAAGATCAGTAAGAGGTGAGTGTGTCTGGAGCCTGCTCATTAAGAATCAACAGACCCATGACAGATTCAGCAAATGCACCATGTGCCGGGACTGCGGATCGAAACATGGATGGATGCTGAAAGGAGCCTGGTGGACTTGGGGGTAAGTGCTCTGCTGTCTTTCAGAAGAAATGATGCTGCAAGATTCCCACTGAAGTGAACCAAGAGCAACAACTCTACTGGAGAAAGTGCTTAAAGATGGGAGGGCCCAGGCAATCTTGGCAGAGTTCTACGTCCTGGCAAGAGGGGCGTGTTGAGATTAAATCAGCTCTGATGCACCTTTTTTACTGTAAAGGGGTATTTTCAAGAGGGAGAGGAGAGAAAGGTGGGGAGGCTGCTGGCTTGGGGAGTTCATAGGAATAGGACTTTTCTTAGAAGTTGCCTCCATTAGGTAACATTATTGCTGAGTTGTTTGCTGAGGTGGAGTGGGTATATTACTGCAGGGTTTATGGGGCAGAGGTAACTGGATAGTAAATGCAGCTGAACTGGAAAGTTAAAGGGGAGTGTGTTCATTTTTGCTTCAGTTTTGGCTTTGTTTTTTTCCAACTCAGAAATGCTGACAGAATGCCATTTTTCTGAACAACTAAGCTAGCTCTGGAAGGGACTTAAAAATAAGCCTGCAAGGAATGGGGAGTGGGTGGGAAAGAAATACTGATAAGTCAAGCAGGCTGTATCTTAGGTGTCAGGAAGTACAGGGATGACAGGGATGAAGTGAGAACTGCCCAAACTCATGCTAAATTAGATCCTGTGGAAGAAATAAACTGTAACTTGAAGGGGAACAAGAGAAAAAGAGGGAAGGCTGCCATGGGGGAGCAAGGAGGTATGGGAGGAAATGAACCTTCTGTCTCAATGCTCTGTAGAGCATCTGGGTGAATGTGTCTGACCTCTGAGCTTTGTCTGGTGCAGAACTCTCTCTTGGACACTGCTTGACTTCTGAGTTGAATTTTTCTGCAGCTATGCATGAGTAGATGAGGAAAAAAATCCTTTTTCCGTGTGTATGATCAGGATGTAACTGCAGGCTGAGGCTTGAAATAATTTTCATTTGGACTTCTCCTGATTGTGGTGTGATTGACGAACATTTGGGCTCAAAAAGAGGCTTCCAACTATATGATATAATGGGAACAGTTGGGAATTTTATGGGTGGTTGGTTTTGTGTTGGAAATGGGAGCTCTGCTCACATAGTGTGATGGTGCACGTCTAGTCTGTCCTGTTAGGTATCCCAGTGCTGCTGATTATGGAGTCCATTGTTCTGGGCTCGGGGAAATGTACTTACACAAGGTGAGAAGAGCAGACAAGTCTATGGCTAGGAACTTTATTTGAAAGCCTTAGTTTGAGTTGCACTGTACTCAGCTTCTTCGGCTTTTGGCTATTTTGCAGCAGATCTTGTTTCCTTCCTTGTTTTTAGTCAAGCCCTTCATTTAATGCCAAGGCAGAGACTTCTTGAAATGCACATGGTTCTCTGGTGTGGGAAAACCTCTTCATTCCAAGTTCTCTTCTTTCTTGATTAATTTTAAATTCCGTTTCTGAATTATCTCAATTTCTCCTAAAATAGACCACAGTTTGGGCTAAACCATCTGAATGTTTGAGAACAAACTTGTAACATTTTTCTGACTGACAAGGACAATTAAGGACTTCGATATCACTTGGTTCAAAATTCAAATTATCTCTAACAAATCAGCTATAAAATACATGAAAGTTGTTATTGCTGTCTAAAAAAAAAAGCCATAACACCCACACATGGGAAGGAGAAATGGCTGTTGGAAGCATGCTGTCTTGTTCAGAAAAGTGATCAAATTAGAGTTAAACTGATGTTGCTGGGTTTTGTTGGGGTCAGGAAGCCTTCTTGGTGTGAAGGAGGCAGAAAGTCACAGTATGGCCCAGTAACTGTTGGCTTGGAAGTTCTCAAGAAGGAACAGTCTGTGGACTTGTTTACATTGCTCTGAGGACGACCATGGAGGTGACTAGTGGATTGGTGCTGGCTTTTTTCTTCCTTCATATTAAATATGTTTGAAGACACCTTTAAATAATTTTCCAGCACTACTTTTCAGGTTCTGTAGTGTCTGGAGCTGTTGCATATTAGCTAAACTGGTCCTGTAGGGACTGTATATTCCATGTGTTGCCTGTGATGTCATCCCACAAATATTTTTGTCGGAAAGATTGACACATACATATCCCTCTTTGGCTTCACTTGCACTTATAAAGATGTCAGTAGATGTAATTTTAAACTCATTTTTACTTCATGTTACAATACTGAATTTAGAAAGGTATTATTCCTCTTTTTGTGATAGGCATGGTCAATCACATTAAGGATCACAGTTCACTTGCCCACGCCCCAGATACCAGTTTTCTTTTTGACAATGCCTGGTGCTTTTAAGTATGGCTGTTGTAGTCATCAGCACCCTGCCAGTCCAAGGCTGGTCTTCTCCCCGGTGCAGTTCAGCGCCACAGCACTGGACAGTTGTGCCTGTGAGTGCCTGGTGCTGGTGTGGTCTCTGACGAGGGAAATTCCATCTGTTTTAATAAAGGAAGTTATTATTTAGCTGATAATCCACTCAGCAAATGTGTTATATGGCTTAAAGGTATTGATTAGTCTCTTGAAAAATTTTTTTTAGATAAAAAGTAGTCTACAACACTTGGTGAGTTGTCCACAACTTGGAGTGTATTAAAAGATGCTACAAGACTGTATCTTACACATGCATATATCTGAAGATCCTAGTTAAAGGGATAAGATGTGAAAGAAAAACTATTTATATGCACAAGCAACCAGCCTAAATTTAAAAAAGGGGGGCCAGAAAAAGCATTTCTAAGTATTACAAGTATTAGACACAAATTTTCCCAGTGGTTGCCATTTCTTGGAGGCTTAAATTCCACATCCTTAAATAAATTTAGTAGCTGAACTCTACTGGATAGTACAACAACCAAAGACTGGATGATCTGCAGAATTTTGCAGCAATGGATATGAAAAGCCAGGACTGTGAAGTGGATAAATAAGTTAATTCTTAGGATTTTCAAGTGTAAAACTGACTTAATTGGATAAAAATAATCAGTTGAATAGGTATCTGGCACTTATAAAATAAATTATATACAGTTGCTTAATTGACCATAGTCTGAGTCTTCTTTAAATTGATTGTTTGCTTCTAGCTTGGGGGAAAAAATGCCAGCTGGAATGTGGAGGGATTAAGTTTTATTTATTTTCCTTGCTAAGAGCCACATTGTGCAATTTAAAAGAAAATGTCCTTGAAAGATGGGTTTCATTGTAAACTGTTTCAGTCCTCGTTTAATTTCAGATGGAAATTAATTTCTCAAAGACCCTCCATGTTAGAAAGTGTGTTGATAATTAAAGAAAAATAGTGATCTGCTAAGACACATCTTGTTTTCAAGATAAAAATTTACGGATGCAGGTGGTTGAGTTTTGAGTGTAGCTGAGCTTGTCATCTTGGTGGAAAGAAAGACTGTTAATGATCTTCCTTTGCACAAGTGGTAGGAAACAACCAGTGGGAGAACTTCAAACCCACCTGCTGAATATTACTAAGATTCTTCGTTGTACTTTGTGCTTAAATATTAATCTTAAGTGCTGCAGAAAATGCAGCCAAGTGTGTCAGCTCCTTGTTGAGCTCGATGGGTGCAGTCTGGTCTGTGCCCGTTCCTGTGCCCAGCTGTAATACCTGGATGTGAGGATTGACTGAAGTGGGAAAGAGGATTGACGGGGCTCACACAGCCATTTCTCACTGGTCTCATTTTTTTTTTCTAAAGGCTTGGAGCTGGAAAAGAGAATTAAAGGAAGCTGCAGGGTCACCTTTTCCCTTGGTGTGCATAAGGAATGAGAGTTCTCAAAACTGCCTGACCCTGCAGGTAGGCACCAGGTCTGAGATGATGGGTGATGGTGAGTTGTTGAAATCTTCTCCCCAGACCTGTTTGCCAGAAAAAATACAAGTCTTACCTTTGTGGAGTTTTATTAGCTGGGTCTGTCTGTGCACTGATGGGTCCTGAATTGTACCCACTGTTTTCAGACACCAAGTGGGTTCTGTATCTATTTGTGCTGTGTTTCTATGGGAGGGAGTGGACATTGCTTTCTGAGGTAGGTTCATGCTTCTCTGCTGTTGCTCTCTAGTAAAGTGTGGGATCAAACATTTCCCTGGGCTGTAAGCCAGCACTAAACCTGTGCTTCACTCCTCCTGAGGGAGCCAGTCCTCAAGCACATCTCCTGCAGATGTTCAGAGCCTTCCATAAACATCCGGATGAAACAAAGCCCCGTGTAACGAGGCTTCAAAAGGCCTAAAAACCCGGGGTTGCTTTCTAGAGGCTTTTCTCTCTTTCAAATGACACTAGGATGAAGAGGATGGAGGCAGGAGGAAGGGAGCTTGGGAAGAGGGTTAAGCGGCAGGGGCTGGGTGCCGGCAGCGCGGGCAGCCCCCGCGGTGGCCACGGCGGGGCAGTGCGGCTCCGCGGACCGCAGCCGGCGACGAGCGGGGCGTGGGCGTGCCTTTCACTGGGATTTGCAAATTTAAACATTACCGGGGGAGTGTACAGGGAAAACAAATAAATAATGTCCACATTTGAATTCACCAGCTGAATCCCGAGTGAAGCTGCTCTCCAGCGCCTTCCCCACGCTGCCGATGCTCTGCTAACGGTTCCCATCTGCAAAGTTTGCTGGCAAAAAGTGGTTTTTCATTTATAGGAACTCAAAGAGCTGCTCTGACGCTGGTATTTTTCTTTCAGCCTGAAAGACGTTACCCCCACTTCTTAAAAACCAGACAGCAAAGTCCACTCTGTTCTCAGTGACAAAGCAATTAGGTGCCATGAAGCAATTCCTTTTTTTGGTGCTTTCCACGGATTAAGATTTATATGATAGAAATAATGTGGAGTTGGGATTTCTGTTCAGTATAACCCAAGGGTATTCTAAGAATTGCTTGGATTCTGGTTAAAACCCACTGGGTGCCAATCAACACTGTCCAGCTTCAATTATGCATTTAGATATTTTTTCCTCTTCATTTTGCACAGGGTTTTAAAGCTCAGATATGCAAACACACACCATTGTCAAATACTCCAATGGCAGACTGCTCTTTGGCTCCCTGAATACAATATCTTTTACCTTCTTGCATAAATATTTTAATCGCTAATTTACTGGTCTCATATAACATAGATTTGGCATTTATCATGTGAATTTAAACTTCTTAAAATTGACAATTTAATTTGCTACTTATTTATTTAAAGGGAAAGCTCATTATTAAACTACTATGGGTAATTATTTTGTAACTAGTGTAGAAAGTGTAATTTCTACATCCTTAGAATATCCTAGAAAGAAACACGTGGATCAATATGGATCAAATCTTAGAAAGTGTAAAGATGCACAGAAAGAGTCTTCTAGATTTTTCCTGAGATACATAACATTTTCTATTAAATTAGAATGACAGTATAATTCCCCATATTTGCCATTCCAAAGCCTTGGAGTCTGCTGAAGGAGACTTGTATAGTTGGAGGGCCATAACAGCTTTTTTTAACTCTGGCTTTCAATTTGTTCTGAAGCTTTGACTGGGAAACTGGTGAGAAGGGATTGGGGTGAGTGGACCTTGCAGAACTCAACAGGAGTATTGTGTACCATGAGATGTTTTCTGCATGTGTCCTGGCTATTCATACAATACAGATGCTGTAGGTCTGCTAGACCCAGAGTGCAGCATCCCCCTGCCTTTTGCATGGCTAGTGGTTGCCTGTCCAACACTCTTCTAGCATGTCTAAGACTTCTAGAATAATTAAAAAATAAATAAATTGTTTTGCCTTAATTTTTAATTTTTCACCTGGAAGAAACTGAAGTAAAAAAAAGTTACTACTCCAGATACTAAATTATGAAGCCTTGTTCTGGCATAGACTGAAGCACAGGCTTTGCTGTTGACAGTCAGTGGCCTGAGAAGACTCTGCAGTGCATGATGTGAGTACTTGGCCCGTGTGGAGCAAGATCGGGGCTACTGGTATCATTTCATGTTATTCCTTGGTCATGCTGAGGCTTTTTCCTTTGCAAGATGTCAGGTGGTGGTTAATGCTTCAGATTCCTCTGAGGCAGTAAGTTTTTCTCTGAGAAATTATACTTGTCAGGTGAATAAATCTTTAATTTTCACATATCAAAACCAAGTCCAAGCAAGAGGGGCAGATCATTTCTGTGGACCCTGAAAAGGTGACTGACTGTTCTGGTTTCAGTTGTCAGAAAACGTACTTGTTGGGATGGTGCTTGCAGATTGCAGTTTGGTAGCAGTCCCATCTAGCACACTCTGTACCTGCTGAAATGGTGGGCAGAGATAGGCTGAGTCCCAGGCCTTCAGGATTTCCAGTGGTCAGGTAAATGCTGCTGATTTCAGTGAGTCAGTGCTGAGCTTCACTGGGCAGGAAAAAAAATAAAATCCTTCTCTGGTCCTGTAAATGGTGCAGAGGAGCCTTTCCCAGACTTTGTGTCCCTAAGGGGTGTTTGTTCTGCAGTTGGCCTTATGTGTTTTTGCAGGTATGGGCACCCCCGCACACCAGCCCATGGCCCCAGCAGCTGCCTCGGTCGCTTGCACAGAAGCACTTGGCAGAAGCGTGTTGCTTTTTGGTGGTGACACGGTTACCACAAATGTAATTCAAAGGAGAATGTTTTGAGGTGCAAGGTGTGTTGCCAAGGTAAGTGATGCCAGCACAGCCCCTCCAGCATTCCCCAACTTCTCAGCATCCGGTCAGCAGTCTCCACAGCTGGATTTAGCAGCATGCGGAGAACAATGAGGAAAAGTCAACCCTCTCCCTGCTCCCGCCAGATGGCCCTCACGCTTTCTCAATTCTACTCTAAACGGCTGGCAAATGCTCTGCAAGAACTTGATGCTGAGTTTATAAGGGATGCGACTCTTTCCTATCACTTCACTTTGAGAGTGATGTAGCTCCTGGATGGTGCCACTGACTGTGCTGGACACCCCATCATCTTTCTCAGTGGTCCCCCTGTTTTCTTGGGTCTCTAGGCTGAGTTCTGAAGGAAAAGCATTAAGGAACTTCAGGAGGGTGCAAAGCAGTTCCTGGAAACCTTACACGTGTGTGACAGACCATGTCCAATGTGTGCACCTGGCCCTGATACTAATTTGGAGGCAGGCTGTCCTCGATCTCTGCTGTCAGCAGTTGCCAAATTCTGCTAGCAATGCTTTACACTTTTTGAGAGCAACGAACAGTTTGAAAAGTACTGAATTAGGTAATAACTTGTTTTCTTGTTGATCTCAAAAAAAAAATAAAAAATACTAACTCCTTACCCCTTACTTTGATATTTGAGTTTCAATTTTATGGTATTATAATATTGAAAAATAAGAATAGAACTTTTCACCTTGCAAAATTGCACGTTTCTGAGTTTTGGCACTAGTATGAACCAGTTCTTGATCCTGGATTTCCTAATGTTTGTATCTTCCCCCCCTACACCAGGATCATTTTCCCTTTGAGAACAATACTGGATCTGGCTCTCTCATATTGTACTGTTACTGGAGTATTTTAGTGCATTAACTAGTAGAATTGTTTATTTGCAGAAAGATTCTGCCCAGGCATCACTGCTGTAAGCTTTTCCATCTGCATGCCCCCATTCTGACCTTGATCTACTGTAGGGCTTTAGAGGGCTTGTTCACGCTTCAGCCTTGCAAGCTTTTCTATTGGGATTAGCTTTGAAGGACTCAAGTTGCTAAAGTGTTTTTCTACTGATAAATGGATTGAGATCCATATTTTAATCTCATGTCATCAAACATTCATCAGATACTCCTGGTCATTACTGACAGAGCCAGGTTTGAACTAGTGACCTAGCAGTAAAAGGTCCCATTAGCAATTTCCTTAAACTGTCAAGTCATTGCATAACACAAATAAAATGCAATGGGATTTTTTTTTCCCCTCACAGGTAAAGACAGTACATTTCTGCCAAATTCTTATTTACTAATGACTATGTTACCAAAACACTCTGTGTTAAAGTCTTCAAACTCTCATGTGAGCCAGAAATATGAAGGAACACAAAGATGGGGCGTGTCATCTGAATGCAGCCCCTCTGCACAGGGTGGTTATGTGGTCTGGTAGTGCCATGTAAGTTTCACCCATTTGTTTCCATGAGCAGAGAGAGTGCTGGAGGCACCTGCTGGCAATTCCCATCCTCACTGTGCCAGGTGCAGCACATGCACCCCATGCTAAGATTGATCTGAGCTGCCTGTATGTTGCTCTCAGTAAGCAATAGAAGTGGAGGCTGACAGGTGTTTAGAAAAGCTTCTTTCGCTCATGTCACATTGCACTGTTCTTTTACCAGCAATTTTTGTATCCAAGTTCTTTCTCTCTTTACAGAATCATTTGAAGAAATAATGTGTGAGGGGAAAAAAATATTACCTCCGGCAGTCATGTTATAATGGCTCTTGTGCTGACAGCCCTTTGGGAACAGTGGCAGCAGCAGGGTAAGTACGTATTACATCTTTGTAGTGATAAAGAAACAAATAAATGTTCCCATTAACACTCCATCAGGTCAACAGCTATTCCAGACCAACATGATGTTAGAGGGACTGGTTTGATTCATATCATCTAAGACACACTTCTCTTGCAACATATCTTCTGGAAGGCACATAAAACAGAGGTCCTGCTCTAACCAGGTGGAGTCATTAAAGAATCAGTGAACTTTTTATAAGTTGCTTGAAATACCCTGGCTAGAATCCAGCTCCAGTGTTGTTACTGTGTCTGTTTAACAGTTCCTTCATCACACCATGACAATGACTCTGTTTCAGCACCAGAGGAAGTAATTTCTCCATACATCATTTGTAATGCATTTTGGGAGGCTTCTGAATGCTTCCTAAGCCCTGCAGTGAGATCAGTGGGATGTGAGTCTTACCATAACAATCTGCTTGGGCAGCATGAGCAGAGTTTGTATATCATCCATAATGAATGTGTGTGCATATGGAACACACACACATGCACACAGATGCCTGCCCAGACAGCCACCTTTTCCTACACAAGGCAGTGTGAGTTCTGTGCGAATTAAGGACTACGATGTCTTGTTCCATGCACAAATGCTAAGTAGAGAACAACAACTTAAACACTGTTCTGAATATATTTTTGTTATTTTTAAGTACACTTAAGCTCTGTTAAATTGCAAACTTTAAAGCAGGTATGTACTTGCTAAATAACACGGGATATCCCCAATCCTAATGAATGTAGCACTTCCTTCCCATGTA
Source organism: Ceyx cyanopectus (assembly GCA_013401355.1). Classification (NCBI taxonomy): domain Eukaryota; kingdom Metazoa; phylum Chordata; class Aves; order Coraciiformes; family Alcedinidae; genus Ceyx; species Ceyx cyanopectus. Next base: position 122,986 of record VYZU01040758.1, on the reverse strand, counting down.
GTAGGCGCTGTCTGGTTGTCTCTTTACCAGCACTTTTATTACTTTTTCACACAGGTTGAGTATTTTTGAGAAAAGAGCCTGAGAAAGGTCATGAGAAGTCCAGGTGGATGTCTTTGGTTTGTCTCAAGTTGCAGACATCCTGAACAATGATAAAAACAAGGAAATCTCTTCTGCATCACACAAAGACAGGGACTTGAACTTCAAGTTGTCCAAAGCACTTTAAACTACATATAAAAGTATCTTAAATTTCATTGCAACAAAAGCACTTCTATGATGTGTTCTTGTTGATTAATTAATTGTTGACTAATTCCTGACAACGGACATGTGAACAATTCAGCCTTGAAGACATCACTTATTAAGTAGCAAGCCGCGAGGCCACCTGAAGGAACAAATTTCGAGGCCATCAAGTAGCAAACCTTGAGGCCATCTTAAGTAACAAATTTCAAGGCTACCTTGCTTAGCTAAAACAGGAACAATTGTCAATAACTATAAAGAAATAGGCTTTGTAAGAATGCTACATGATCAGTGCGTAATAACCAATCAGTAAACTGCTTTATCATCGCACCATTATAGTAGCATTGTAGCTGCACCAATAGAAATTTTACTCATATACGAAGATTATATATATATATCTGTATAGAAGAATAATAAAGTGGCATTCACAGATCATATTGATCTCTGTGATTTGTCCAGTTCTCTTGAATGTTCTGGCAAAATCTCACTGGTCAAAGGTATGTCTCCATCTCCAGACAAAATGTCTGAGCCCACATGATTAACTTAGTTCTGCTTCTGCTGAAATCGTAAGACCTTCTGATGTTAACAGAAATGCCAGAGAAAATAAGTTGAAAATGGTGAGCACAAAACCAGCGTCCAGATCTTGAGCAATCAGGTCTTAGACATAGAGAATGTAACTCTTGCCAACCCAGCAAGTTATGCATGTCTCATAACTCCTCTATTTGGAGGAAGAGCCTGAGATTTGAGAGTATACCCTTCAAAATAACTTGTGCACCTTTAAAGTCGATATCGCAATGATGCAAAGTCCTTAGAGTTTATGGAAGTGTTTAAAAGGAGATATAGATTCCTGAGTCACTTAAATACTTCTGATAATACTTGTCTTGATTCAGCAAAGCATGTGACACCTTTAGTAGATGTTTAGATCTATTCCATGTAATATGCTTAAACTCATCCTCTCAGAGGGAGGGCATGCTTCTGTGTTTCTCCCTTACTTCTTAAATGGGAGTTACATACTTACATCTCCCTGAAGCCAATAGCATTTGATTACATGTTTACACACTTTGCTGAATTGACAATGTAAAATCAAAGCAAGATTGTGTGTGATAAAATAACCTTAATCTGCCCAGTGACTGCCAGAATAAACAAAAACATGCAAGCTAGCCTTAAAGGGATTGTGAGCTTGTGTGAGTACTGTAGGGAAGGGAAAGCTGCAGCTCTTCATCTAGGGGGTAGTGCAATTTCCATCAATAGACTAGAACTGATTTCATCTGCTCTTACCAGCACAGGGAGAGGGTAATATCCCTTTGCAGGGACAGTTTTCCCTTTTGGCAGGAGTAGGGTGGGAGGACGGTACTGCGAGGTTTTTAGGACTGGGGCGTTCTCGGGACAGACCAGCACACACCCCCCCCCGCCCCCCGTGTTGCTACAAGTCACGGAGGAGGCCCTGCCATGGTCGGGCTACACCAGCAGTCGTGTTTACCCCAGGACGGTAACAACGCGGACCAGCCCCGGGGCCCTCGTCCACGGACGACAGCGGTACGGACTGTGTGAGAATCCCCAGGATTTGGGGTCGCCCAAACCCGGGGGGGTAACTCAGAGCCGCCCGTGCTCGGCGTGTGCTTTGCTGTCGGGTGGGGGGATGCGGATCCCCCGAGAGTCCCAGCGGACAGACGGGTGCTGGGATGTCGGGTGTGGGCTGCGAGAGCCGCTCTCTCCCCGATTCGTGCTACCCGTCTCCCACCCCGATCCCGGGTGCTCGTCCGCTATGCTGCGCGTCCCCGCAGCCGCGGTGCCGGAGGGAGCTGCGCCCCGTGCGGCCGTCAGGTGGCGCCGTGGCCACGCGGCGCGGCAGCCCCGGCCCCGCCCCCCCTCCCTCGCGGCGAACCCGGGGGCGCTGAGCCCGGCACCGAGGGGGGGAGGAGCACCAGCCGAGGGCTCCCCTCAGCCCTGAGAGCGAAGGTGGGGGTGCCCTCCCCTGTCCCCACGCCGTGCAGACCCGTGCGGTGCTCGCCCCGACGTAATTCTATAGCTCTGTTCGTACCCCACCCCCGCGGAGTTACCGAGGTGGGGGGGATCCTGCTCTGGGCGGTAACGCGAGGCGGGGGGTGGGAGAGCACTCGGGGACGGGGGCCGCATCATCCCGTCCCGTTCTTCTTCCATCCAGACCCTGCTCCACGGGTCTCTCTCTGTTGCTTGATATCTCTTCCCCGGGGTCCCCTCTCTGACACTTGCAGGCGAAGCAGGCAGTGCTCCCCCTGCCCAGGGGGAAGAACCCCAACGCCCCATCCCAGCTGGGACAGCCCAGGTGTCTCCAGCCCCAGTCTCCGAAAAACACGGGAGGCATGAGAAGGAAATCTGGGTGAAATGTTTCAGTCTAGGTCACCTGCTACTGTTTCTTCATAGCAGATAGGGTAAAAGTGGGATTCTGTCATCATAGTGCTGTGGGTAGACCTGGTCCTAGAGCCTCCTGAGCAGGGCAGGCAGAGCAACATATCCCAATCCTCAGTCCTCTGAGTCTTTTAACTCTTTTCTTTCTCCCTAGGAGTAAGACAAGTAGGAGGAATAAGATACATGAAGTAGCCAAACAGTATCATCACCTGCCAGGGCGAACATTTGATTTATCTGTCAATGGAAAATCTTTGAATTGAAACAGAAGTCTGTTGTCCATAAGGAAAATACTCAAGAAAAACTTTTTCCTAGGAAAGATACAAGTGAACTGTTCCAAAACCCCTAAGCCCCTTCTACTTCTGCATCAGTAGAAAGTGCAGGTATGTGCTCAGCCCCTGAATACTCTGCTTTCAGACCCACCTTGAGAAAAGAGGCTCCTTTCCCCATCCCCTCATCCATCTTCTTCCAAGAAGGGCAGAAAGGAACATGGTCCCTTTGGGGGTGCCTCATCCAGCTGCAAAGGTCAATGGGGAGAGACCAGAAGACTTTTCTCTCAGACATTCCCATTTTCAACAACTTCCTCCTACTCTTAGGGTCTGAGCAGAGGAAAGCAGGGCCTGACCATCTCCTCTGTGCTGGGAGCCTTGGGGCAGAGAGAGCAGGGACTGGAGGCAAGAGGAGGGAGTTGCCCTGGATAAACTCCAGGTCAGAGGTGAGAGGGGCCTTGTGCTCACTTGGAAACCACTTTGGGGCAGGGGAGAAATCTTTCCCCTTGAAGGGGATTCCTGCACTCTGGGATATCTCCAGCCTCTTAGGGATTGTGTTTGTCCTCCAGAGTGAAGCCTTCCATGACCCCCTTGTTCACAGACCTCAAAACCAGTTGTTCCCCATGACTCTCATTTTCTCCTATATAGAATGAACAAGCTAGGGCCAGCCCTTTACTTCTCCTTTCCCCTCCACTGGCATTTGGATCCCAGTGCAGCCCCATCCCCTCTATCTGTCACAACCAGGGACATGGTTGCCGTGTCCTGTTAGCAGTCCTGTTAGCAAGCTGGTCTCGCCCATGCTGCAAAGCTGCAACTTAAGGGTTTGCGTTGCTGGGGTAAAATCCACAGCTCAACTGTGCAGCTCTTGCTCTCTTTGGGAGTGAATCTCAGCTTGCACGTCTGTGTTTTATTCTGGATTGTGTGTCGAGAGCATTTAACTGGGGCTTGCAGGGAAGTCTCAGTGCAATGTTCCTGAGTTTCATTTTGCAGCAAAGCAGTTAAGTGCCAAGTCCTGGCCAGCCCACCAAGGGCACCTCCATGGCAGGCTGCAGGGTGTCCTCCAGCTCTGTTGGACATGCTGAGGGAAAGACAAGCCCCATATGAATATAGTCTGGCCTCCTGACCAGTGTGACAGAAGTACATGTGCAGGAGCAGCTCTGCTGCAGTCGATGGAGTGCAGTGGTGATCGTCCAGAGACCAGACCCAGGTGGTGTGGAGAAAGTGAGTGCTAAAGATGACTGTGAATTCTTTAAAATAAAAGCCCCAGTTCACTAGGGTGGGCCTCTGAAGGGTGGATGAAGCACAGAAGTCTTATTGATGGCTGACAGGCTTTTTTTTCTTTCCTCTTTTTTTTTTTTCCCCCCTCTCTTTGCAAAGTCCTGACTTTCTCACCCCCTCCTTGTTTCAGCTCTGCTTTTCTTTCACACTCTTCCTGTGGGGATCGAGCCGGTGTTTAACTCTTTTGTCCTTGCAGCAAATAGTGGTTTTGAGACTACTCATAAGCCCCAGGTAGGACATCTCCCCTGGCCCTCAGTAGGAGTCTCCAGGAGCTTGCCCGTTTGTTGGGCAGAGAGCTGCATACTTTTCCTCCTTGGATGTGCGAGGAGGAAAGTACTGGAGAACTTGTCACTTTTATTGTCATGGCTGGCTGTCCCTGTCCGGTGGAGGTGCCCTCAGACTGCTGCTGGGATGCTGGTCCCTTTAGCATCCGTGAAAAGACATGGAAATAGTCCCCTGAATCCCCTGAACAGATTTGAAGTGCAAAATCTGCCAAATTCTCTGTATATTGATTCAAACACATTATTCCTCCCTGGGCAGATCCCTGCCCTGGGAAAGAAGCAATCAGTGCAGGTGCAAATACATTTTGCAATTAAAAGCTATCTTACCATGGAGGCTTTTAGGCTGGATATGATACAAGTGACACAGCAGCAGCCTGAACACCAATAAGCCAGAGCATTGCAGGATCCAAAATATTCCTGTGCAACACCTATGGTGTAAATATTAATGTATGGCTGTATGTCCGTGTTCTTCCACATATCCCTGAGATATGACAGAGTAGATTATGTGAAGATTCAAATATAATCTGCAGGGAATTAGAAAACTTGTTTTCTGTAATGGTTCCTATGTGAGAATGCTGCATACTTTGCATGTGGATGTTTTGTTTGTGGATTCACCTAAAGTCAAGGACAGGCTGAAGTTTTTTACAGCCATTGAGGTGTCGGCAGTGGGCTGTGTGCCTGCTTTGGGGACAGAGCTCTCTGGCCTAGATTTAGTTGTGCACTCAGATGACTATTGCTCATGAAGTGGTGGTGGCTGGACGAAGGTCCTATGGAGTTGTGAGACTGCTTTAGGGTGCTTATGGAGCCGTATACTGGTGCTTTTATCACGATGTACCTGGGCTGTTTGCTTTCCTAGCCCTTAGCCGTCCTCCAGACGGAGTGTTTCAGGCTTGGCCTGCCCCGCTGGGCTCCGCTGCCCTCCACGGGGCTTCTCACAGTCCCTGGAAGGGTGGACAGCGGCCACGGGAGCAGCCGCCCGCCCCACCATCCCCTGCCTCTCCCAGGGCAGCATCTTTCGCACCTCGAGGTGGGGGGATGATGGAGAAGCATGGAAGCAATTCAGAGATAACCCAAACACTTCAGAGGTTACTCTGAAAAAAAAAAGTGGGGCTGGGGGGATCACCCCTGAACCTTCCCCTTGTGACATTGCTCTGGAGAGGGCGAGTAGCTGGGATGCAACATGTTTGGTTTATTTTATGTGCAAAAGCTGCGCAAACCTGTATTTGGGAAGGTATAACCCACGCAGGAGGCACAGATAGCTCCCTTCTGCGGCAAGAGCCCGTGGTGAAGGCGCTGGCCGGATCCCGGGGCGCAGGGGAGCAGCTCGGCAGCGGAGTGCGTTGTGCGAGGGGAAAGGATGGAGGTCGATGAGGGAAAACCGATGGGCGGCAGGTTAGGGAGTGCGCTCCACCACAGCGCAGCCAGCCCACCGCTTCCTTGGAGTGGGCAGAAAATGGTTTTATTATTTTCCCTAGAAAAACAAACAGAAAGCCAAAACAAACCGGACTTCCTAGGAAAATAAAATAATCGGACTTTCTCCTCGAACTGTTCTGTTCGGAAGTGCTGTGCTTTTGCCGCAAAGCAATGATGCACCGCTACCCGGGAACAGGGCAGGAACTGCGGGGAGCTGTCGGGGTTCAGTGGGGATTTGGGGATTTGTAGCCGGGAAGTTGGCAGGACCCAGGGCAGGTCCGGTCCCACGCGTGTTTGCAGTGGCGTTTGCGTTGAGACAGCCGCTTCTTGTGGCTTCATGAGACAGCCGCTCCTTGTTGGGGCAGAGGCTACCGCCGGAGGAGCATCCCCGGCTTTGGGCAGGCGGGCTCGGCAGCCTGGCACTGGAGAGGGGGTGGGGACCCGGGGAAGCGGGGAGGGCTCCGCTACCCTCGCAATTAGCTCTGCCGCTTGTCCCCGCCGGCTGAGGGCTGTGCGGGAGCGAGGAGCACGGCTCCCTGTCGAGGGCCGGCGCTGGGGAGGGTCGGTGCCGGGAGCGAAACGGTGCCCTCCTTCGGTAGTGTGTTCGTGTCCCCCCACACCCCCAGCGGGTACCTGGCGCGGGGCAGCCCGGGCAGCAGCGTCGCCGCCTCGTTGATGAACAAAGGCGCGACAGTGTTTGTATTAATGCCCCTCCACCCCCCGGGGGGGCTTCGGGGCAACTTTCCCCCGGGCCGACTGGGGCGTCTGGGCGGGGCTATGCTAACGACGGGGGCGTGGCCTCGCCCCCACGGCGGCAACTCGCGGGCGACCATTGGCGGCGGCGCCGCGGAGTGGGGAGGGGGGGGAGCGGTGACGAGATGCAAATGAGGGGGCGTGGCGGTGGCGGTCACGCCCCCCGCCCGCCGGGGCTGCGGGGCTCGTGTTCGGCGGCGGGGACAGTCAAAGTGGCTCCCATAGGGAGAGACGGCGAGTCCGCCCCGGCACTGCGGGAGAGGGAGGGGGCGCGGGCACCGGGAGCCCCAGGGTCTCCCTCCGGCTGTCCGTCCGTCCGTCCGCGCTGCCGCCGCGGGTGCGCCCCTCTCGCTCCCTTCCCGGCGTGCGCCCGGCTCCGACAACTCGCTTCCTGCGCGGCTGAAGGAGGGAGGAGAGAGCGCTTCTGTTGGGAGAGAAGAAAGAGGGAGAAAAGAAAGAAAGAAAGAAAAGAGAGAGGGGGAAAAGGGGGGGGGACTTGCCTCTCTTGTCACTGGAAAATGACACTTGATGTAGCAGAGCCTGCCGCAGCTCCCGTTCGTCCTATTGTTTCTTAAATTGCCATCACAGATTTTTTTTTTTCCTGCTGCCATCTGAGGGGTGTCTTCATACAAAAGGGACTTCAAGTACTCCTCCGGCTTGCGAGCGCTGAAACCAGCCCCCAGCACCCCGCCAGCCCCTCCGAGCACCCAAACAAACTGCACACGCAGCAAACGGCAGCAACAAAACCGGGTTCTGATTGTCTCTGGATTTTTTTATTTTTTTTTTAATGTGCGTTCCTGTGTTTGTTCTCTCTGACTTGCTTTGATTCCAAAAATCATCTGCAGTGAGAGAAAAAAAAAAAGAGGCGAGAGAAAAAAACATCCATACATATATAATAGTTCGCCTGGCGATTTTACTACTTTTTTTTTTTTTTTTTTTTTCTAAAAAAGGAAAATTTCCCGTTTTTTTTTTTTTTTTTTTTGACTAAAGAAGGAAGATTTGCGCTGTTGTTTCTGATTCATGTTTGGGATTCAGGAAAGCATCCAGCGGAGTGGGAGCAGCATGAAGGAAGAGCCCCTCGGCGCGGGGATGAACGCGGTGCGGACGTGGATGCAGGGAGCCGGCGTCCTGGACGCCAGCACGGCCGCTCAGAGGTAGGCAGGCTCCGCGCCCGCGTCCCGCTCCGCGCCCCCGTCCCGCTCCGTGCCCCGGAGCGCACGCCGCCTGCAGCGCTGCTTCCCGCGGGTGGTCAGCGCCTTTCCCCTTTAACAACAAAAAGCCGTCTCTGGAGCTCTGCTAACAGCAGTGAGTTTCGCGTAGATGTCGCCAGTTAAATATTTATCCCTCTTGTCCCGTAGGAATGTCTTTTTATTAAATAGCAATAATAATAAAGGAAGCGGTGAGTTTCACTAGATAGGAATAGGTGGGTTTTAATCTCTCTAGCCCCTTGTGTTTGCGCGGAGAAAGGAGTTTTCAAAACTATGTTTGCTGCTGATTTAGTCTTAAGAACTCCGAATGACACTCTGATAAGCAGCTAACTGTGCACGGATGTATCCAAAATTTATTTCTCTACCTTGCTTTCTTATCCTTGTCAGAATCAGCAACCTCCTTTCTTCTCTGATAAGCAGGGAGTTTTGCAAAGCTTTCTCGAGGACAAATTTAATTCAAAGCCTTTTTGTAAAACCACTGCCACATATCTTAGATTTAAAAAAAGAAATCTCTTCAAATAGGAGGTGGATTTGACGAAGCTGCGCCCAGCCTCGCTTTCTCTCTTATTTCTCCTCCTCATCCTCTTTCACTCGAAAAAAACCCCAAACCACATCAAACTCTGATGTCGGATTCGCAGCCTGAGCCCTGGAGCCGGCATCAGCGAAGAAGTTTAATGTTGACATCTCCCGGTGTCTCCCACCTCGCCCCGCACCCCTCCCCTTGGAGCCCTCTAAGGAAGGGAAAGTTTCTGTAGGGACAACCCTGAAATATTTCAAGTTGTCTCATGGGCTGCCGTCGCGGTGTTTACCCACCACTCCGGTGAGGGAAGGGAAGGAAAGGATCACAGGACTGAAACTGAAAGATAAGGCACATGGGCGCTACTTGGGTGACAGCTTCAAGCTGAGTTTGAGAAGTGGCAGGACCCATGGCGTTCCGCGGGACAACGCGCCGGCGGGGCTGAACTCAGCTTCCACCGTCATGCAAGGCCGGCTGCGAGTGGGCACGGCCCCCGGGGAGGGTTGGTAGGTGCCCGGGGGGGTTGCTGCTTGGCGCTTCGGGCTCGCCACAGGATGGGATGGGTTCGGTCTGTGCCGCACTCCCTGCTCCGCGGGATTTCGACGTGGCCGCGCCTCTCCCTTCGCCGGAGGGAAGAGCCCCGAGGAGACTCGGGGGAGGGGATGCTCAGCCTTGGGGGAGCTCAGCCAGGTCCCGGCAGAGGACAGCACGGGCCCGGGAACCGACTTCAGGGGGAAGGGTTGGGGGGGGGGTGAGGCCGCGACGTCGGGACTGCCGCTAACCCGCGTCTCTCTGGTCCCAGCGGAGTGGGTCTGGCCCGGGCTCACTTCGAGAAGCAGCCTCCTTCCAACCTGAGGAAGTCCAACTTTTTCCACTTCGTCCTGGCTCTGTACGACCGGCAGGGGCAGCCCGTGGAGATCGAGCGCACCGCCTTCGTGGGCTTCGTGGAGAAGGAGAAGGTGAGTAGCCCGGTGCCCCGGAGGGAGTGTGGGCGGGGGGGGGGCTCAACCGCCTCTGCTGGGCACTCTCTGCTTCCCCGGGGCTGCGGCACCGGCTCACCCCGGGAATCACTGCTTCCCTCCGGCCGCTTTACTCTTCCCTCATTCCGAAAGGCAGCCGAGGAGGGGGTTTACCCTGATCCGTCGCTGTTCCTGGGACAGGGAAAGGCGTTGAGAGCTGTCCCGTACAGCCCCGGGGGCACCTGGCTTGCGAGTGATGGAGAAGCTTCATGTGATATATTATTTTTCTTTTTCCACCGGCCTCCGGTCTCCTCCTTGACTTCAGGAAGCCAACAGCGAAAAGACCAACAACGGGATCCACTACCGCCTGCAGCTGCTCTACAGCAATGGTAAGGGCTGGGAGTCCCCGGTGTCAGCCCCACCATCCCCTGCTGCTTCCTCGGCTGGAAAGCCTACCAGAGGCCGGGGAATCCTCTACTTCGGCTTCCCTCCGCTCCCCGCATCCTTGCGCTCGGTGTCTGGGCGCAGCCCGGCCGCGGCCAGTGCTTCTGGGACACAGACGGCCCCGGGCGGCAGTCCCGGCAGGTCCGAGCCCTCGGGCGAGCCCCGGCGCGCTGCCGCCGGCCGGCCCCGCTCCTCTCCTCACACCTTTATCTTGTTTCAGGGATCAGGACGGAGCAGGATTTCTACGTCCGACTCATCGACTCCATGACCAAGCAGGTAGGTGCTGCGGAGCGCTCACGGAGGAGGAGGGTGTGTGTATGCTGGGGCGGGGGGGCAGCCGGCGGGGCGGCCCCCGGGAGTGCGGCGGGGCGGCCCGTGGAGGCGAAACCCGCCCCCGCAGCGAAGAGGAGCGGTTCTGCCCCGGCGGGGAAGGGGCTGACGATGTCCCGTGGGGTATTGTCGCGCTCCGCATCCGCGCAGCGGCGGGGTCCGCAGGGCCGAGCCACGGAACGGACTCCGGTGCTGAGGCTGCGTGCAGGGTCCCCGTGGGACCCTGCCCGCCGCCGGGCTTCGGAGCTCTGAAAAATAAAGGCGACATCTCCAGCAGTCCTAGGCTGGGCTGGGGCTGGATTTACTGCTTAATTAATATGAATTAATCTTCGCCCCCCGTCCCCAGCCCACCAAACATCGGCAGCACAAGCCGTGTTTGATGTGCGGGGCTGTGTTTGTCCATCCTTTTTTTCGCGTTGTCGCCGGGTCCGTGGGTTACAGGAGGAGCGATCGTAACGTGGCATATCTGCATGTCGGAATAGCCCCCGAAACGCGGCGTGGGGAGCGGCGAGCTCGGCGTCGGACTTCGGGGAGGACTGTAGCGTAGCATATCTTAATGACCTTCATTTTAAGTTGTTTCTTTAGCTTCCCAAAGAGAGTGATAACGTGCGTGACTACCTGTGAAAAATACTTGTCTGTACGAAAACGGTACCTTTACAAAACCACACTATGAACAAATCGATTCTTCCTTTTAAAAGAAATTTGTTGCTTTAGTTTTTTCTTCTGCTTCTGTCAGAATTATTTTTTTTTATTATACATTTCTTTAAAATAGTTGGAATCGTTTTTAAGCCTTTTTATCCTTAAGATACATGTTTATTTTTTCATCCTAATCTTTTTTACATGAAGAAAATTATAAAATTTTATTGAGGAAAAAATAAGGTTTTGGTTTTTGTTGTTTTGGGTTTTTTTGTACCGATAGAAAAAGTCAGTCCTTGTATGTAGGGAAAAAACTCTTAGCTTATATTTGGGTTTCTTTTCTACAGCAAAACATAAAGCTCTAAGGTCTGAGTTTGTTTTACAAAACTCTCTTTGATGGTCCCAAAACATCTCTTCCTGCTATTGAAGACTGTCTTTCAACAGAAAGGAAAAAAAAAAAAGGGAAAAAGGGAACTTGGGTGAATTTTACTAGAGAATCCACTATGCATCTGACCTCTTGAAAAGCATTTGCTGTCGTTCTTTTTTTTTTTNTTTTTGTTTTTTTTTTTTTTTTTTTTTTTTTTTTTTTTCAGTCACTAATTGGTTAGTTTGTGTTAAAACCCCTAACATTCTGTGATTTTGTGAAAAGTAACAAAATCTTCCTAATAGATGAATCTTTTTAGTCCTTTTGGAGCTTGTGTATTTCACCGTAGTCCATATGAGAGAGACTATCAATAAATATTATCTTTAAATAGCTTTCCCATCATTACGGAAATGCAAAAACCTCTGTTCATAATCTTGTTGAAAACAGAGCCCTGAACTCATGTAGAGCAGCGGATTCAAAATAATTTTCTTAACAAAGGCATCTTGCATATGAAGATTTCATCCTAAGGCACTGTTTGACCTCTTGGTCTCTCATTATTATCAAGTCATCAGAGGGTCTTTGGAGAGAAAGGGTGAAAAAAATCCTGAGATACAGTTTATTTGTAAAGTCTACCACGTAGCTTTAAAACATTCACAGTGAAGGAGAAAAAAAAATCTAATTTCAGGAAGTCTTACAAAAACAAAGTTGGTGCATATTACAGATTTTAGGGAAAGTGCAATGGGGTTGAGAAGTGAGGATTTAAGAACAAAAGATCTCTGAACTTAGATTAGAAAATGGGGACCAAAAGGCTATTTTAGATGTAAAAGTGTTTGCTTATGTATTACTTTCATTAATATAATTTCTTTAGTCATGAATATAATTGATTATGAAAAATAGGGCATTTTCATGTCAAAACTTTGGCACATGCTATTCTGATTTTTAATTATTTTTTTTTTTACGACTAGGGGCTAAATTCTTCCTCTTCCTATTTTTTCAGTTCTTTCTTTTTTTTAAAGTTAAATTATTTCAGAGTTGTGATCACTTCGGTTACTCAATGCTTATTAGGAAGCAAAGTAAAACACATGACAGAAGCTCACCCAAACATTGAATATATCATTTATATTTTACAACAGTGAATTATATAGAAGATTCTCAAGTAACTTTCAAATCCTCAAACTGTAATTAAATATTGCAAAGACTGTCTGAAAATTCTTTAATTTTTAATGAAAGTTAAATATATATTGTCAGTCTATTTGAAGGTGTAGTATTTTAATGCATGATGCCTAGAACAAAATGGATAATGAAATGATTACTTTCAAATGAAACTGTTGCAGAAGTGTACATGTTTCAGCTGGTAGCTATCTTCTCAATACTCACACATGCACACTCACACACTCAATAATTGTGAATTCCCAGACTGAAATTACATCTACTCCGAGGTTTCTGGTGGCAAATTAAGAATCCCACAAAAGCAAAGCTTGAGTGAGTTAGGTTCCCCAGATCAACAGGAAGGTATCTGTGGCTCTTTNTTTTTTTTTTTTTTTAAAAATTAAATATTAATTTTATTTTATTTTTTTTAAATACACACAGCAGATTTAAATGTATTCTCTTTGTCTCGGTTATAAATGGCAAGGTTTTGTACAGCCACGGATTATTAAGTTAGGCAAGATGAAATCAAATCTGTTCTGCAAATGAGACCTAGATTTCTGTATATAAGATTGCTATTCATAGATTTAACATAAATGTCCCATTAGCAGCATGCTTTATATCAGCAGGTAGACAAGCAGGGCTTCTCTGTGCTGGCTGCTGTGTATGTAATAAGTAGTTGCTCTCACTGCTTCTATAGAATTCTTGATCTGAATGAGTCAGGGATTTGTTTGTGTGGCTTTGTTCAGCTGAGAAACTCATTACAAGAGTCCTGTCACAGGTAGACTACAGGGATCTGGGTGTCCTGCTGCACGTGTGTGTGCTCTCCCTCAGCTGTGGTGCAGTTTGGCGAGCAGGGCTGGAGAGGGATGTTAGGGAAGTAAGAAAGAATTTTATTGTGAACTCCATTCCAGAGCAGACCTGGGGTGTAGGTACAAACTATGCACTCACTGCCTCAAAACATGACCCTTCACTGCCTATGTGCTCCTTGGTAGCCTGAGCTGTGGGAATTCCGAAAGGGAAACTGCAGTATCGGTCTCTAAGTGCATTGTTCCCAGTTGCATTTGGGGTAGCATGCTTGGTCTTTGGTGGTGGCCTGGAGAAGTGTTGGGTAGGATGGGAATGCCAGGCCTTGGAGCGGTCTTGCTACTTTCCCAAAATGTGCTCCTGTCATTTAAAAACTCTAAATACTGCTCATGAAGCGTTCTTGTTATGGAGAGGTTCTTCTCTGTTAGCGTAACAGCATTCAGTGTCAATACTGGGTTAATTAAGTTCTCTTTTATGTTATCTTGGCACCTCATTTTATGTGGGGATCACATTCCTAATGCGTTCAAAACCCCGTAGGATCCCAAACTTTATAGCTGTTGCTTTCTGTAAAGCAGCAGCTTCTACCGCAATAGGTCTGGCTCTAACAATGATGCGTTTTGAAATTGTGAAATATATCTGCTCTAACAAAACCGGAGTTTTTAGGCAAGTCTGAGGATTTTAATGTATTTACAGAGAAGAGATGCTTTCTATTCAGCTGTATTTCCATAAGGTTGAGATATTTCACTATTAGGAAAGATAGAGGAAATAAATCTGAAATACTTGTTCCCCACCCATTTTTCCTTCAGCTGTTCTCATCCATAAGATATAACTGATGCTAATATGGTTCAGGCATCTTAAAAGTAATAAGTTTTGCATGATGACTATTGTCTATTGCTGAGAGTCCTCACGAGTCAAAAATCCTTCAGATTTAGACTCTGTTTATATTTTGGTTTGGGTTTTTTTTCTGTACTTCAGCTCTGGATGCAAATTTTTTTTTTTCTGTTGACTTTTCTATCATTCTCTGATGTCTGCAGATATTTGATCAGCTCTCTATTCTGTGCAGAGCATGGCCCTTCTCTGGCAGCTACATGCCTGGGAAAAAAAAATGTTATCAATAAGTTCAGAGGAGCCTCAACAGACTCAGAGAAATTTCACACAAACATAAAACAAACCCTAACCCCTGTGACGGGGAAAGTTTACACTGTGCCAGATTTTAGCAGCTTTCTTATGCCTTTGGTGAGATGTCAGAAGCGCAGGTGATTTTAATTTTCTTGTACAGAGAGGAATGGAGAAGTTTGGAATTTGCATGCATGATCAGGACCTGTGTTTGGGAAAATGTAAACTCATCACAGTGGAAAATGTGTTGTTTGGAGTCTGAGGGTGAAAACAAAGCTGAGGATTTTGGAGAGACTGCCTGAGCCAGATGGCCTGGTGCATTCCCAGTCTGGCAGCCCAACTGCTCCCTCCTGTATAATATACAGCCATTTGTTCTGGGATATTTACGCTAGAGCTGTTTCCATGTGAATGTTTGAAAACCATTAAAAATGAACATATTAGGAGAGATAAATTTATTTAATTTGTGTGAATACGTCGATAAGCAGGCCATGTATCAAAGGCAGAGGGAGATTGGATAAAATAATTAGATGCTTCTGACTTGTGCATTGAGAGGCACAGCAAGAACTAACTGTCCTCACCCTGGGACCCAGCGCTGTGCTGCTCTCATGGGATAAACCTCCCTGGGTTGAGTTGAAATTTTGCTTAGGGAAGGGGTGAAAACTCAGGTAACTAAGGGTTAAGTATTTGAAGCCAAATAAATGTAATTCACAATATTTTCTGTGTAGATACACAGTGGATACAAGCCTAATCCTCTCTGGGTGAAATTCTGGCCCATCTGAAGTCAATTGCAAAGCTCCTATTGAATTCGGTGGGGCCAGGATTTTATTTTCTCTCTGTGTGTATGGCTGTATACGTCATTCCAGATCATTTTAGCTCTGTTTTTGAAAAGACCCTCATTTTAATGAGGTTTTTTTTTTCTCCTTTATTTCAATAAAGGAGATAGTTTGTTTTGCAAAACAGATGAGGAATATGAAAGCGAGTGGATTTAGATGCATGTTGGTGATTTCTCTCTTTCTTTTAAAATCAAGGCCATGACATAACTAAATAATATAATGACCATGATCTCATTCCTTCAAGATTGTTTTTCATCCAGTTCAGAAAGCAGGATTGCTTGACTGGCAAACTGACACCACGAGATTATTCTGCCCTCAGTTGTACCAGCATAAATCTGGATTTATTCAGGAATAGTTAAGGACAAAATCTGGTTCTATATTTTTCCCACTTACTCGTCAACTCTTTTACTGCTTTATCCTGCCATCTTTACTGGAGAAAAGTGCATTAAATAAGAACTGTATTATTGACTTTTATATTACCCTGTCTTCCTTTTATTTTATTTTATTTTTAATGAACCGTCACTGAAAAGTGTAGGCGAATTGTTGGACGCACTTGTTGTCTAGAAATGACTGTGATGTGCTCACTTTCATAATTTTTATTTTCTGTCAAACAGTGAATTTAATTTGATTTAACTCTTTATGCAGCTTTATTTAAATGGAAGTGAGAAAGTCTTATATTTTGACACTAATTTTTCGGGGCCTGAATTTGAAGTCTGTTTGTGCATGAGTGATTGTTATTCACTGGAATTTCTTGTGGAAAGGTTACTTAGGCTTATATTAATTTTCTGGGGACATTTTAAAGTTGTTCAGGAGAAGAAGAGCTATTTTGAGATGCTTATGAAATAGCACTGAGTTAAAACTACATAAAGTAAACAAAAAGAAAAAAAAACCCCAAAGTCTATAATTTTGCATTTCCTTTGCTGGTGTTTTGTTGTGCAACTCTGATATGTATTTGCAGACTTATTTTTAGTTCTACTGTGGTCTAAGTTTATACCCTGTAACTTTCACTTCATCTCTCATTAATGTGATCTGTATCTGAAAAAATGTTAGTGTGACAAGGAATCCTGACACAATCACCCTGTTTTAAAGCCTGACCTATAAAAAAATAGTAATTAAAGGGAAAAAAAAATATTTTTTTGTTAAAATAGCAGCTTTTCAAATTTTACTGTTAAAATTTTTCACAACATTGGGGACCTTCCCTGTAAAAATACTTCTGGCAGCTATAGTGATCTGAAACTTTAGTAGTTCCTGTTTCCTTTTTGAAACTAATTGTAGAATTAATGCTTTAGAGCAGCGCAGTTTGTAAGGTGGCAGAGTATCTACAACGTTCTCAGGCAGCCGTTCGTGGAAGTAAGCAGCTGACACTTTGTACACCCGTTCACACAAGTAAACTGGGACACAGGAAAGGGAGTAGGGGATGAGTTGCTCAGAAATTAACTCGGCCACTCCTCCTGCTTCCTAGAATTTCCTAGAAATTCCTGCAGGAATAAGGTATGCGGGAGTATCCAAACTTAATGTGGAGAAAACAAAACGCGCATGGGTACAACGTCAGTAATTAAATGCAAATAACGTGTAAAGCAAATCCTTAACATAGAGGAAGGCAGAACAATGTCATGCACGAAAAGAAGGGATCACTGATGCTAAACACAACAGACAAGGTGATTATGTACCACAGTGTTGACTCTGCCCGTTCATTATTGCTATTTAGTTGAGTTATTTAAGTGGGTACCTGGAGGTTAAGTAAGCATAGCAGCAGGAAGAGAAGAGGAGGAGAGAGAGGAGGGGGGAAAAAGAAAGTACATTTTGTGTTCTGGTTTATCATTTCTAGTGTTTCTTCGGCTTCACTGGCAACAAGATAACCCATACTGGGTAAATTTATTTTAAGATTGGAAGGTTTAAGTAGAATGAGCCAAGTCCAGCAGTTGTCTCCAAGGCACTATTCCCTCATGTCATGCTGTGACCGTCTAGAGATGAATGGGGTCTGGAGGTGTTTGTCTCTGTTAAAGGACCCGAGGGTAGAACTGCTCTTTACCCTCATGCTCTGCACTCTCAATGGCAAATGATTCTTCAGTTAAGTCCAAAAAGTGCCATGATCTTCCCCTTTGTCTGACCTGTCCCACTTCCAGGTGGAACCCGATGTGGGGTTTTCTGGAATCTTTGCAATGTCCCTGCTGACCTACCACATCAGGTATCAGCCAGTTACTTAGATTTCCTAGTTTTGGCTGGAAGAAGCTTCTCCCCATCTTCCCCTTTGATGCACAGAAATGAGGATCTTCTGAATTTGTCCTGCATCCTGGTATAACACATGGGTGGCTGTAGTACCATCTTCCAAGGCTTGTTGCAAACGATCTGTAGCTCTCTTGGGCATGGGTGTGGAAATACCTCACGGTGTAGGCCAGCAACTCAGCAGGGATGTGGAGTCCCAGCTGGAGTCAGTGGGATTTGCTGCCGTCTGTGCTGTGGTGACTTTGCATGTGTCCTGTGGCAACTATTGTGTCCCCTTTTTACTGGTGTTTTGTTCACGGGTTTTGTGTCTCATTGGAGGGAATGAGGGGCAGAAGTCAGGTGAAACTGTACCTGTTAGTTGCAACAACACTGGTATCCTCTGTTTTATCTTATTAGCAAAAAAATTCCGACTGGCTCTCAGGTTTTAGGGAAATACATATAGCAAAGCTAAAAAGAAATAATGAAACTAGTAAAGATAACCGCTCATTTTTTTTTTCAGTATTTTCCTTATCTCCATTTCAAAGTGTGGTCTCATTCTATAAAATGTATAACTTACTTTTAGTTTTAATTTGAAATATCTGTTTTATCAGTAGTTTTAGGGATACCCTTGACAGATGTCATTTTAGCTGCAGAGTTTGATCCCCAGTTTCTTCAAGTCTGTATTTTAGAGACTGAAAGGTGATACCAAGTTCACAGATAGAGCCGATCTCAGGTGCAAGGGTGGTGGTTCCTCCAAGACTGGACCTGTAACCATTTATTCCAGCTCTGGAATGGCACCCTAAAAGATTTAGGAATCTCAGTGCTATCAAAAGATGCTGTTGCAAAGGCAACTTCTTTTACCTCTTGTTTTGATGCTGGGAGGGCTGGTGCCAGGGACCAGGGGTGGTTAGGAAATGTAACCGTGTCCAGATCAGATGGAAACCCGGTACTGAGCAGGCCGTGAGCACTAACCTAGTTAGGTGTAACGCCGATCCCTCACTGTCGCTGCTGGTTCTGCTGGTGGGAACATTGCAAACGTAGACTTCTTGAAATGTGAATACACTGTCTTTCCACAGTTTTAGCTTCAGGGTTCTCCCTGTGCTATTGCAGAGTCAAATTTCTCAAGCTGGTTTATCCTTGGTTTGTTTTGGTATCCTCTCCTCTGGAAGGGCCTGCTTCTTGCTTATTTATAGCCCTGTAACTCTGGAGTTGCTCTCAGGAAAGCGATGGATCATGAGGTTCAAGGGGAGAATCAGTCCCAGGCGCTTTCTCAGTAGCTACCAGGAAAATGCCTGGGTTGTGCAGCTTTTGTAATCAAAAATACATGAGCTCTCGCTTCTCTTGTCTTTTTTTTATTATTATTATTTCTTAATTTAATGAATAGGCCCCAAAGTCTGCCAAGCCTTGCTTTTTTTTTTTCTTTTTTTTTTCCTCCCTCCCTCTCTTCTTTTAATGCTTTTAGGTTTATATTTTATTCTGAATTGAAAAGAAAATTGTGGTTGTCTTGACTACTAAAAAAACCCATCCTACACACTATTCAAGAGATGTGCAACAGAGAGGAGGGAATTTAGCTGTACTCAGCTTTTGTTGTTTTCCAAGTGCAAATCTTGAAGCAGGTTTGGTGGACACATGGTCTCTTTAGCCTGTGACTTGACTTGTTACTCTGTCTGTGCCTTTGGTTACTTAGATGTGTTTTTATTTTCTCCAAACTCAACTTGATGCCCTGCTAAAAATGTGTTTTGTTTCTAGGCAATAGTATATGAAGGCCAAGACAAGAACCCAGAAATGTGCAGAGTTCTTCTCACACATGAAATAATGTGCAGGTAAGAAATACATTGCTTTCAGTTAATTAGTGATGAGAAGATGAACGTGTCTTTCAAAATCTAGGTTGATCCTGCAGCTATTTTCAGACTTAAATTTATCTTTCTTGCATTAAACAATCCCAAAATAACACAGTTTGGAGTGTGCAATTAGCAGCAAGGTCTCAGTCGTCACACTTGTTTTCAATTATTTATAAAGAGTTATTCTTAACAGAAGGCTACTGGTTTTCATTTAGACACTGTAGCTCACAAAAGGTTTCCTCACCAAAATTAACAGTCAATTATAGTCTTCTAGCAATAAATGTCTGTGCCCCCAGTTCCCAACAAAATCTCGTCAATAAAATTAC
Organism: Ceyx cyanopectus; assembly: GCA_013401355.1. Taxonomy (NCBI): domain Eukaryota; kingdom Metazoa; phylum Chordata; class Aves; order Coraciiformes; family Alcedinidae; genus Ceyx; species Ceyx cyanopectus. The sequence goes on along the minus strand of VYZU01040758.1, from coordinate 103,641 downwards.
AAAACTGGGTGGCTGGTTTTTGTTTTGTTTTGGTTTTGGTTTTTGTTGTGTGTTTTTTTGTGTATGTGCATTAAGACTTGAGGTCAGAAGGCCTGTTTTGTCCCAGTTGCTGCTCATGCAAGGTCCCCACTTGGCCACAGTAGGTGATACATGCAAAAGATATGTTCTTGTTGATTTTCTTTAAACTTTCCCATATAGATTTGGCTCTGCCCTGTTCTCTCTTCTCCTGAACACACCTGCCATGGGTTGGTTGCTTAAATTCAGGACAGCCAAATACCTTCTCTCCCCAAAGTGGTAGTTCTGCAGCTGCTTCCTTCTCTTTTCTGGCTGATTGAAATAGGTGAAGCCTCTTCTACTTCCTTTTTACTGCAGAGAAGCCAGTGTCTTCTGTCAGACCCCTCTGACACCTAGGAGAACTTGACCTTGCAGTCTCATTAAAGTTAGTGGGTGTTTTCTGCGTGTCTGAAAAAATAATTTGTTACATGTTATTCGATGGCAGAAAATAATTGCCTGGTGGAAGATGAGGCATTCTTGCATAAGCTTATTGTTACAATCAGTTGTTTTAAGACTGTAAAAATGCCATTGCATGCATCATAACTTTTACAAAACACATTTGCTAAAAAGGAGTAACTTGAGGGTAAAAACTGGTACCCACTTCTAAGAGAATAAACTTGGATGAGAGTTTCCTAGTGGGGGAGAGTCTTTGACAAAATATTCAGATGGAAACTTCTCTGTTGGTTGATTTTTTTTATTTTTTACTTTATTTTTTTTTTCTTGGTAATCTGCATGTTTTGTCCTCCATGGCAGCTTCTCCCTGATAATACCCTGCTTGAAGATAGTGCCCTGCGATGCCGGCAGAGATGGAGCTGTTGTCCTTGCTTTGCCAGCCTGAGCAAAATGCCACACAGCCCCCCAAATTCTCCCTTGAAGGATCTGGGAGATTTTAGTTTTCACATCGTGTTTTTCTAGGCTATTTTATTCAGTAGGTTTGGCTTCTTCTAGGAAACCAAAGACAACCCATTACAGCTTTGAATGATCAGAGCAGATGGGTATCTCCAAGAGCTGCCTGGGCTTCTGCTGCTGTTGGGAGCTGCAACATTGCTTTGCTGAGGACTCCTGGACAGTTCTTGCTTTTCAAATGGAAACCCAGTTGTGCTGACAACTCATAATTGCCATAAAATTCATTGGCCCAATTAGCACCACTTTCACACTAGGTACCTAGCTGCAGGAGATCTGGACAAATCACACGGAGATCAATATGATCTGTGAATGCCACTTTATTATTCTTCTATACAGATATATATATATAATCTTCGTATATGAGTAAACAAATTTCTATTGGTGCAGCTACAATGCTACTATAATGGTGCGATGATAAAGCAGTTTACTGATTGGTTATTACGCATTGATCATGTAGCATTCTTACAAAGCCTATTTCTTTAAAGTTATTGACAATTGTTCCTGTTTTAGCTAAGCAAGGTAGCCTTGAAATTTGTTACTTAAGATGGCCTCAAGGTTTGCTACTTGATGGCCTCGGAATTTGTTCCTTCAGGTGGCCTCGCGGCTTGCTACTTAATAACCGATGTCTTCAAGGCTGAATTGTTCACATGTCCGTTGACACTCAGGAATTAATCAACAATTAATTAATCAACACCTACCTAGGAACAATTCATGGAAATATTACAGGAGGCCCCTGACCTGATAAGGCTGAAGTGTGTGCTTTGTTTTTCTCCTGCAATAGACCAGTATAACAGCAAGGTTTTGAGGTAGGAATTATACGTGCCTGCTGCTCACTGAACCATCTATGCAAGAGTAAGAATCACTTACTTTAATGCATTAATTTTCTTACAAATACTTTAGAAACATAAGGCAGTGAATGGAAACTTTTTGTATGGAGAGATGAGTTTTAAACAGAAAACCTGTATCAAAAATTTATGGCTGTTCAATATACTTTGAGATGCTATTATTTCTGTTTTGGGAATTTGGGAAGATGTACAATCTTTCCCTTTAGTAATGAACTTTATGCTTTCTTTGTTGATAAAATTAATTGGATCAGGACCTTTGTTTTTCTCCTTTTTTACTTTTTCTTTACTGCTAGTCTAGTTCTCACCTTGTGTTTTACAACCATAAGGTGTATGGGTAGCAAAAAAAAAATCCAAACCAACAAATCTGATCATAGTAGACAAATGTTGTGTGCCTAACGGGGTGGGGGAGACATATTCAAATTTCTTACACCTCATATTAGATATTACCCATTTCCTTCTCTGCCTACACGTGTAAGAGCTGCTGTTTGTTTACCAGGCCGCTTGACCCTATTGCACAAATCTGTCATCTATTGTGTTGCTAACACTCTTTTAAATTGCAAATCCGATGCGATGCTCTTTAGGGGTCTAGAAGGGAAAAAAAAAATCTCCACACCATTCTGTTTCTCTTGATTTCTTGCCTGTTGTAAGTGGAACTTGGGATGTGCTGAATTTGCACCAGGGGTGCAAATGCAGCCTCAATTATAAGCATAAAATTAGAGTCTGTTCCCCATTAATCAGCCCAGCTAATTGCTATGCACTACCATTAGCCATATGGTGTGAAAGACAGCTTGCTCTCCCTAAGATGAAATTTCTTAATTTCAGACATGAAATAGTGAGGGCTCTGTATTTTAAAATAGCTTGGTTTAGATATTTAATTTCTAAACAACTTTCAGCAGTGCTTTCTATCAAGGCTAACTGCACAATAAAACTTTGCATTTATATGACAAAGCTGGGTATTTATAGTATACTACAACTACGGCATGGATAAGACAAAGAATTCAAATGTATAAGAGAGTCCTCGTGGTAGGAAAGTGATGCTGAGGTTTGCTTCAGGTGGCTGTTTATTTCAAAACATTTCATTGTGTTTTGTCAAATATAAAAATCTACGCTGTTGGCAAAAATGTTAATAGCTGGGGAGAATTCACAGCCTCAGTGGAATTTATTAGTATTGTAGGCAGCACGGGGAGGGACATCTATAGTTAAAATTGCCTCAACAATTTCCATTATGAAACCTTCAGTGGCTTTTCAGCTTTGCCAAACTTAAACTGTTTTGGCTGAAATGTCCTTTGCAGGGTGTCACCCTCAGGCTGACTTTCTTTGGAAAGTTTCAGCTAAAATGGTTCAGTGATTTCTGAGAATGAGGTTGGAGTAAAATATGAGTTTTGTCTGTGTAGAATAAAATCTTACAGCTGTTTTGTTGAGAAGCTCCCGTACCTCCATGCTCCAGGGCGAGGAGCCTGTTGGAGGCTGGGGTTGTCCCAACCACATCGTCTGTGCGATGAAACCCACCTCACTGGGAGAGTCTGCAAAATCTCCCACATGGACTCGCTAACGACTTGTTAGAGCCTGGCAGCTAAATGATCGGAAAGTCGCATTTGCACTGGCCACGTGCCATCGCCCCGTAATTTCTCATTGTTCATTGTCCCCATGGAAAGCCTGCATCAGATACACAAAGCAGGGCTCCTCTCATGAGAGATGGTCCTGGCCATCTCACCAGGCTGGGGACAGGACAGGGTTGGTGGACATTGGGGTGAGGAAGCTGTTTCCTGCACACCCACGGTGGGGCCAGCCAGTGTGGGGTAGAGATGTTTCATTGCATGGAAAGGACGAGGAGGAGGAAGGTATGGAACAAGTCAGCAGGAGGGCAGAATGTCCCCAGAGGGTTGGGGTGAGGACAAAGGCAGCAACAAAAGCTGGGAGTGGTGGTGGCCGGGGATGAGGAGGCCTGCAAAGGGGTGGGCTGGGGATAGGGAGGATGGCAGTAGGCCATCACAAGGGACCAAACCTGCTGTAGGCAGAGATGAGGTGCAGGAGCTGGAGGAGTTTGTGGTGGCAAGAGTCGTCATTACTATCAAGGACTGCTTGCTTTGAAAACAAACACCACCCCCCCCACAAATGAAGCAGTTATTGCAGTACTCTTCTGTGGACAACAAGGCATTGTGACTGAGCCACAGCTCCTCACCTCACTTGGGGATAGGTGTCATGGAGGGACAGCAAGGACAAGTGCCCATCCTCCTGACTGCAAGAAGTCGGCACTCAGTGCCTCTCCCTCTGCTTTCAAAAAGCCTTGCTGGGTGGTGGAGTGTTTCTGGATGACTTAGAGAAGCTCCTGGGAATTTTAAAATTACTTCAGGGAAAGGAGAAAGGGTGCTGAATATTTAGGAACTTATTTCCAAGTGTTAAGTAGGCACTAAAAGCCAAAGCTTTCCAGGCAAGTTGAATTAAAAGCATTTTTCATGCTGCGCAACCAGGTCTCAAACTCAGGGCTTGTGTGATGTTTTAATTCTCTGCATAGAAAAACTAGGGTAGTCAAGACCTCAGATTCTGCTGTTAGGAGAAAAAAAAAGCAAAAGGCAAGCTAGGGTTTAAAAGATAATTATCTAGTACACGAAAGAACATTTGGTGCCTCCTTTTGTGACACAGAACCACCAGAAAGTGAGATGCTCCAGCCATGAACCACATCACCCTCAAACTCAAAAAAAAATTGAGGTGTCAAAAAGACACCTCAAGGAGTGAGGTGTCTTAGCATTACTCAGGATTATTGGGGTGCTCACTTAGGGAGCCCTACCCAAATGAGGGACCCACTCTGATGATCATTTCCCCTGTGCTCAAACCTGGGTTGTCCCCACTGGCCAGTGCCTGACCCCATTCTGCTTGAGGCAGGAGGTGAGACTGAGCTGTCCCTGTCTCCGGGCCCCTGTGACTGCCTCTCCTGCTGGGATAGCACCCCAGGAAGGTGCTGGCCTCCCAGTCTGGTGGTGCGGATGGTGGTATCTGCCTATCTCATGCTGAGAGCCTGGGAACCTTTGCTCGCCTGAGTAAATGTGGCAATTTCTGTCCCTCCAGTCTGCTGTGAGAATGTCAGGACTAGCCCTGATTCACTTCAGTCACAAGAACTGCATTGTCTTAACTTGTGCCAACTCTGTTTCTAATTACATTTTAATCATTTAAAAATGATTAGCAGTTTTTATTGCCTTGTTTGTGGGTAAATTTTCTCACCCCACACATTCTAGCTGCACTACAGTGACAAGTCCTTTTATAGGCAAAAAAGCCCCCTGAACGTCCACATGACTATTTACCTACAGCATATTTTATTCCTTCCTAAATTTTAATGCTTTCTGGGTGCCAGGGCTCTTGCATTTTCTGGTGGATCAATTGTGGTATTGTGCTGTAAAATTAAACAGTTTTTTTTGGCAATCCCAAACAATGTAACTTCCACCAAAATGAAGATACCGCACATGTGTTAACTGTGAAAAGTTTCAGCCCTGAATAGTTGCCTTGAAGCTTTTTGCGGTGAAAAGAATTTTCCCCCCTTTGAAAACATTTTTTTTTTTTTTTGGAACCATTTTTAAAAAGGGTGTTTTTTTAAAAGCATCCCCCCCCCCCCCTTTTTTTTTCTTGTTATCTTTAGTGTGGTTAGTTGCTTTATTGCTAATCTTGGTGGGTAACTGTATATTATTCACTCTATTGTTCAGCAACACAAGAGAACCTTTGTTGTACTCCCATCAGGGCTATTTATATAGTGTGGCACTTCTGAGGGCTTCTTCCTGCCCTAATGTTCTTCCACCTTCTGGAGAAAAGAAAATAGTTCATCTGAGAGTGAGCAGTGGTTGCTCCTGTGGGCTGTCTCAAACCAGCAGCTGGAATAATGGCGATATGTAGGTCCCCAGGATGCTCTTTGATACAAGCTTGGTGGCTTCCAAAAATTTGGATGCATGTCGTTGAGGTTTACCAGAAAGCTTATCGAACAGAGAGTTTGGTCGGTGAGAGCTACCAGGGTGGTCCTCACTGCCTCTCACTTGGTGGCACCATGTGATGGGGTCCCTGCAGCCCTCACCTCACAGGAGTTGCTCAGGTTTCATCCAGTATGGGACCAAGGAGGGCATGGGAAGACCAGGAGGAACTTTAATAAATAAATAAATTAATTAATTGGAGCCTCGACTTCAATGGGATGTCGGCAAACAGTAGCTTTCCTTGCTACAGGGGTGTTTCCTCCCTAGGGCAGATGGATGGGTGAAAGCCTGAAGCTATGCTCACCTAGGAAGTTGTGACTTGGTCTTGTGAGTTTTAGATGGGCTGCTGGAGAGAGCAGGCCAGCCCCCTTATTGCTCAGCTGCAGCTCTAGATGCATCAGGAGGGATTCCTACCCTGAGCAGTTACCTATATATTGCCTGTGAACTTACCTGCAATGTATTGATGGCTCCTAATGGACAATAACCCCTGAAAAGGAATACTCACAAACAACAATTTAACTTCTCTTAGGAAACAATGAGCCACTTTAGTTCAAAAGAATCTCAGCCTCGAGGTCAGCGATGAGCAGTGCTTCGGGAGACGGAGCTTATATTTCACATGCCTGCTTTGTATCTGACCTGACGCGGGGCACCAGCCGCCGAAGCTGTGCTCTCCATGGCACTAATGATCATTAACATGCTCAGAAAACTTGGGGAAACGGACACGCCCGAGCATTAAAAAGCTGCTGCCGATGGTGCTGGCATTGTAGCTCCCCCATTAACAACAGCGTTTCTTGGAGGAGGAAGAATAATTATGCTTTAGGATTTTGTGGGGAGGTTTCCCAGTAGCTGATAATTCAGCTCTGTGTAGAAGCAGGAATATCTTGTGGATGTGTAACATAAGTGTTGAGCAGATGTAGAAACCAGGCTCAGCGGGGAAAAAGCTGCTGTATTTTGTGTGCAAGCGTACACGGGACAACTGTTAAACCCCATGGAAAAGAGTCTGCAAATATCCAGGTCTCCCTGTTTCGGGTGAGCCTTGAATTATTATTTGTGAAAGGGGCAAACTCCCTCTCTTTTTATATTTTCCGTTGCTAACCAGCTGTGCAAGAAGTTAAACACAGTAATTAACCCATATGTGACCCACTGCATTTGACTGATTTCCAGGCAGGCACCAAGCGGTAACTCTAGCCGGCAATTTGAACCTACCATGTTCGTAATGACGATTTTACAGTGTAATGGTCGCACTAAATCCTTTCACTTTTGCTCTGTAGCCGCTGTTGTGACAAGAAAAGCTGTGGCAACAGAAATGAGACTCCATCAGATCCAGTGATAATTGACAGGTAAGGACTGCTATTGTTTCCTTCCATTTTTTTCCCCCCCTTCCTCATTATAATGAAACACCTGCCCTGTGTTGCTAATGGGGAAGAATTAGGAGTATATACGGATGAAATTTTGTTTTTGATACCAAATTAGTTGTGCTTTGCAATTGCGATTGCCATGGAAGGGCCATATGGAGGATAACGGAGTGACCTGCTCTGTGGAGGGCTCTGCTTCTTGTAACTGATTCATGTGAATAAAGAGGAGATTTTTCTTTCTGACTTTCTGTGGCTCAATTCACATGCTGTGCCAGGGAAGCTTCAGGAATAAAATAATTATAGTTTGTGATTTATGAAATGTGGTTGGGTGCTTATAAATATTTAACTTTTATTTGAAAAATGTTTGAATCATTATCACTTTTAGCTACAGTATTTCTGTTGGATGCAATCCATCTACATTTTCAGGTTTTATTTATGCATAAAACCAGTTAAAAAATAGATCTGCAAAGTAAGGGTTTTTTCCTCCTGTTATTTTCTTTGGTTGGAATACTATTTTGACTGTATTGTCAGTTGATTAATTCATTTTTGCCTGTCTTAATTATTATGTATTTAAACAGATCCATATTGCTAATCTGACATCACTGAGTAAATCACTGTAGTACAATACATCTATTTTAGTTTTTCCAAGCCACGTGTAGTTCCTGTGCTTGCACATTATGCAAAATGGTAGCCAAATAGTATTTTTTACATTTTAATTGTTCCAACTCATTGTACAAAGCTGTGTGTGATAACCAGGTTATTATGCAACATTACTCTACAAGAGCTAAATGGCCATGGAGTACTGAAAGTGTCTGTCATCTGCCGGGGAAAGCAATACCCTCACACTGATCTGTGAACAGAGGGACCCCGAAAGGACCCTACCTATATGTACAGGGGCAAGCACATAGAATAGTGTGCTGTTGGGGCAAGAGTGTAGAATAGTGTGCTTCTCCTTGCATTACTGTCTGGGGTAATGTTCGTTATATGAAGTTCAAAATATCTTCTGTGCCAGTTTTATGAGAGAGGTGAAGAGGGTTTGACATGATGGGTGTCACACCCTTACTGCCATTGTGCCCACCCAACCTCCCAGATTTACAGTTCTTGTTTGAATTTGGTAAGAAAGTGCATATATTGGAAGATTATAGCTGATGTTTTGATTAGCTATGATAAGTAATCCTAAGAATGTTTAAATCTCGGATGATAGTTCTGTTTTACCCAGGCATATTTTCATCTTCTGTGAGCATTAGGTAGTACCAAGGAAAGTAAGGGGGGGAAACAAGACCCCACAGTGAAATCTGTATAGAGATGTGTTTTATAAGCACTCTGCAGAGTTGAACACTATAAGCATGGTGTTAGAATGGCATTTTTGAACAACATGAAAGCTACAAAATTCACATGAATTTTTCATTGTACTGGAAAGTGAGATGTTAAGATGTTAATAGCAGGTTTACATAAAAATTTTGTTTATCTAGTATGCAAAACTGCTAGTTGCAAATAATTTTAAATTATGAAAGTCAGAGATGCTGTCTGTTACATGCTTCCTGCAAAATGAGGGAAATGGTTACATGAAAAAAAACAACTGATTTAGCTTCCTTGTAGTGACCAATTTATCAGTCTTTATGTAAATTGATGCAAAAGGTACCAATTCTGAAGATTAGTTTTAAAATGTGAGCTAAACATAATTTAAAGATAACACAAACCCTTCTTCACCACCCGTACTGAATCACGCTTGGCTTGTGAATGGGTTAAGCTTTTAAGTTCTTCACTTGGTTTTAAATGGTGACTTTGATACAGAAGGTTGATATGACTGTGGTTTGAATAACATTTGATTTTGACCTGTTCCTGTGGGTTGCAATGGTATAAGAAATTTGACTCAGCAGTGCTGTAATTAGCCCTCCCCATGTTTTTGAAACAGGATTGTGTTACCTGGATTGCATTAGTGTGGCTTCTATTGTTGCCGCTTCGCATCTGTCCCAGTAGGGTACTTAAAACCTTTTCTTGGCTAAGGCTAGTTCAAACAATTTAGGCCAAATAAGTATGTGCTTTATACAGTTAGTGGCTTTAGTGATGTTTCTTGTGACATTTATCCTATTCATTTTTTCCCCCCCCTTTGATTTGGAAAGGATGAAGTGATCTATATGGAGCCTTTTTACCTTAAAATGAGTCCTTTCAAATAGTTGTAGCACTAAAATGCCTGAACAAGACAGAACATGTGTTTAGTTGTACTCCATTGTCACTTCTCCATGCACACAATTTTTAACTATTATGTCAATTGATACTCAAAACCATATTTAGCTATTTTTATTTGCATGTGAGCTTAGAGATTTCATAACCCATTTGGGCTAAAGCACTCCCACATGCCTTACACTGACAAAGTCTCGCCTATGGATTTAATCTAACTCTTGCATCAAATCCTGAGAATCCACAGACTCTGACCTAACATAGAATTTAATGTAGAATCTATCCATGGGATTTTTGACATATGTACTTACATGGAAATGCTATCCTCTTCTTACATGCTGGAATACTATTTTGGATTGATTAATTCTCTTTGATGAGGCTGGAGAAACTTTGGATAGCGTGAGCTCCGTCTTTGTGGTGATTCAGTGAACTGGGCAAAGAGGCTGTTTGGTAACTTTAAAGTTAACATGTGTTGTGCTCTTTTTCAAACCCTAGATATATATGAGAAGTAAATAGCTTGTTTTTATTTAATCAAAATTTGGGCTTAAAAAAAAAAAAGCCTGTAGTTGTGTTTGAAACAGTACATGATTTTGTCCTTTATAAAATTGCTTTATACCTTGCTCTATTATAAAATCAGCAGATAGAGCAGTGAAAGGGACCTAAAGAAATTTATGCTCACATAGTGATCTGAATTTTCTCTGGAGAACAAAATAAATCTATTATGCTTATAGAGCAGTAATTTCAAAGAAGTTTCTTGGAAACCTGTGTGTGTCTGAATCATCATCTTAGCATCGCCTGTATATTTTATCGCTAATTCAGTTACATGTGTTGAGATGAAGCTCTGATGAACAGGAACTCATTTTAAAAGGAGTATTATTGCCACATTACAAATGCACAATTCTTCCTACAATCTCAGTGGCAGGGCCGTGTTGTAATCACACTTAAAGAAAACACAGAGCACTTCCTGTTATTAAATTAAATTCTAGATTGATTTAACTTTCAAATTGTAACTCATATTTGAATTTAAAAGGTTTGCAATAAAATTCCTGTGAAGAAATTGAATAAATTGTAGTTTTATTACCACTCTGGATATCCTGGTGGCTCAACCTTTTTCCTCACAGTTATCTTAGTTCAATAAATAAAGCCTCATTAGACTATTCCCATTTCAACGAGTTTATTAAATTTTACAGGAGTAATTAGCATAAGCTGTGCTAATTTTTCTGGAAGACTAATGAGAAAGCTTCCTAATTAGGTTTGCTTTGTAAGAATCAGAAAAGATGATAATGACAAAAAGTCACATAGGGGAGAAAGTGGGGCTTTATATTACTCCTTGGTTCAGGATAGAAGCTCCTCCCTTCGCATTCTGTTCCAAACTTTTAAACCCAATTTACCATTGTCAGGACTGAAATTTAATGGTGTTACCTGTGCCTGCTGAGGTTTCTTTACCTTGTATGGCTGCATACAGTAAACAGGAGTCTTACAAACTGGTAAAATACTGCAATCCCAAATACAGCATCAGAAAACTCTCATCATTCAGGATCTATACTGTATGCCTCCAGCTTGTGACATTGCATCCCAAACTTTGCTTCTTCTCAGAGTACTTGAGCAGACTGACACTGACCTCAAATCAGCTTTGCTGAGATTTACCAATACAGGTAATATACCAATATAGGCAAGACCTACTTACATCTCCCCATTGTCTATCTTGTGGACAAATGGACTGTAGTTGTGGTGTAAGTCATCTGGAGCTGCCCTGGGTGAGATTGTGTGTACTTAGGTGGCAGGGGGGTGAGCAGGAGCTCTTCTGGCCCTTGTCTGGCAATATGTCAAAGCTCTTCACATGCTACTTTGGATGCAGTTTCTGAGGAATGAGGCTTCATTTGTCTTTGAAGAGGCAGGTTATGTGTTTCCATTGCAATCTGAGTTCTTGTCCATAGAGCAGGGATGGGGACTCTGGATTGGAGGCTGTAATAGTTTTCACATTTTATTATTGGAGGACACTAAGGTACAGTTGAATGCATGGCCTGCTGCCAGTATTTGAAAGACCTCTGCTTTTGACAGCTGCTGTACAGGACTCTTGGGTGGACTCTAATTTGTCCTGAGCATACCCAGCTTCCACAGATACAGAGGGAGCCAACTTACCTACTATATATGTTTTTGAAATATTTTTGTCTTTAAGCTGAAAAAGTTTATGTTTGCAGGTAGGATATAACTGTGCAATGATGTGAAAAGAGGCGTGAATGACTTTCAGTGCCTCTGTTTTACTACTTTACAAGTCATCATGTAGTGGACTGTGTTTTACAGGCCTGATCATCTTTTCATCCTAAATACCAGGCAGGTGGAAAAATGACACAGAGAACTTTGTCCCACTCACTGCACCCTCCCCACAAATACACTTGTTAGGCATATGTGGCCATTAATGCATTTTGCAGTAGCTGTAGGGAGGGTGACAGAGAGGCCGGGGGGCTGGCACAGCAGGCCAGGTTTGGGAGAGGTGCCGATGAGAGGATGAGGTGGGGTTTGCACAGGAGGGAGCAGCTGAGGTTTGTTTCAGGGGATGGGATCTGTGCTGCAGCTGATGCCCAGACAGACTATGGGGACATGGACTCATCATCATAGCAAAGCAGCAGCAGATGTCAGGTGCTGTGGCAGTGGTTCCTTTGCACAAGTCCCCTTTTCTGCCCTGTTCTGGTGATATCCTGGGTCCGATATGTGGTACCTGAACCTGTCTGTGTGGTGTCAGGGGATGGTGTGAGCTGGTGTCCTACTCGCCCCTTGTCATGATCTAATAGATCTCAAGTCATATGTCAAAAATTATCCTATGCTTGAATATTTGGCCAATCTCTTGAGTCTTGTACTGGAAAAGTGCTCACCTCATTGCTGTACCACTTCCAGAGCCACATAGGAGTTACTGATCCAGCAGGAAAGGATTCTGGGGACAAGAAACAGTGGCAGAGGACTAACCCCCAGCACTGCACAGAATGTCTCTCAGGCTGTCTTTTAAGATTGTGCTGCTTGAACCCTCTGGGTTTCTAAGCAGGGTGGTTCAGATAGGCAGAAGTTGGCCTCCAGCATTTTATGCAAGCTCCTGGAGCCTGTGAACCCAAATGCCTCTGAGAGGGGAGTGACTGAAACACACATCCTTGAGGATTTGGGTGTGATTGATGCAGCTGAGAAGCATTACTCAAAGCATTTCCCACATGACTTAGGCAACCAAAGGCATCCTGAGCTGTTGTGGGATAAATGGGAGACTGATCAGTAGATTCTTCTCACACAGAAATTCAGACATAAATGTTGGCCCCTCTAAGAGTACTCCTCATGCATGCAGTGTCAGACCTCTTTCTGTGATGAAATCACTAGAGCTGGGGGTAGATTTGCAAGGATTCTTGTAAAAAACTATCTTGTTTTCAGCTTATTGGGGTTGGCATGTGTCTCTGCTGCCTCAGAATTAATTTCTTTTGCTCTTGGGGTTGAGTGAACTTAGCCAGGGTCAAAACACCTTCTGCTTATTGTTTGATTTCTCTTCCCTTTGCCTCAAATATAAGCGTTTTTGTATAATCTCAAAACGATTATGCAAAACCTTAATTTGGTCTCAGTTTTGCTCAGGAGGTTTGTGATTTTCTTAGTAAACCTGTTCTGAGTTTGTTATAAAACCCCAAAACAGGCAAATTTTATGTGGTTTTTGGTTTCACTGCAAACATTCACACTACTCTAATAGTTATTTGCTTCTCTCAGACATGCCTTCTGAATCTGCAGCTAGTGTTTTGGGCTTTATTTCACTGTGATCTTATTCCTGATTATTACAATTTACTATCATGGTGATGTAACAGTGGCCGCTATTGCAAAGGAGGCTCATTGTGCTAAACTTTGTGTATTCTCTAGGTATGTAGATGATCCCATTCCCAAATACAAGTGGTTCTCCTGATGTAGTTTGAAAATTGAGATTGAGATTTTAATGTGAATAAAAAACATAAGCTTGTATTGAATGTCCTGAGGATGAGGGAAGCTGAAGACCAGTCTACTCTCTTGCTTTGGGCATTTAGCTGTCATCTTCAGTGCTCAACCACAGCCCTTTGGGGCTTGGCTAGTTATACTGTCAGTCCAGAAAAGTGACTTGGGTGGACACGTGAGATGTGCTGGACCCGCTGCCTTGAGGCCTCATGGTCAGTGTGCCATGCCTGTATAGTTCTGCTCTGTGTTAGGTGGGTGATGAGCCTGAGGTGAACAGCACTGCACCTACTGCTTTCAGAGCTGCAGCTGCTGGCAGGTCAGTAAGTACCTTGGGCTCTTTCTGAAAATCTCATTCTTGGTCAACAAGGGTTAACATGTTTAGGGTATTGCACTGGTTTGTCTATGTCCACAAAGTCCAACCTGGAGACCCTGTGGGTTTGCTTGTGCAGAGGAACTCCTCAAGGTTTGAGACCTGGTGAGTTACTCTGTTGCTCCATTCAGATGGCCGATTTGGGCATCAAAGGTTAGAGGTGATTTTAAAAGTTTGTCTGACTCTGTGCAGTGACCTTCTGCAGCATCAAGAAAGCGCCAAGTATGCTGGGCTCATCCCAGGAGGAGCTCAGGGCCTGGCAAAGAGATACATCCCTTTGTTTCTGGTCACAAAACTTCCAATGTGCTATTCATACCTATTGATCTCTTCATACAAACTCCTACTTCAAAGCATGTTTTGCAGTAGGGAAGATGTGCTTGGTGCAATGGGGTCCCTGGCTCCTTGCAGCTCATCACCAGTTCATCTCTTTTTCAGAGCTGAGAATTTTGTTTGGAAAAAAATATTGTTTTTCTTCTTCTCATGCATACATATGTACACACAGTTTCTGTTGTGGGTAAATTTCCTGTCCCATCTTAACACCTGATTTATTTCTGTATTTTTTGTCACAGTGGGAATGCACACATGAATAACAGCAGTAGGAAAATGTATTTGCAGGGATCATCCTCAGTTTTAATGCAGATTAGCTAAAATTGTTATGAATGTGAAAAATGTATCTTAGCTCTACTCTGGCATTTATTGGGTAAAAACGTAACCCAGGCTTTATTCTGCAGAGGCTGGAGTGTATGAGTAGTTTTCTTCCTGTGAGTAGTTGTAAATGTTTGCATGTTCTGACCATCAAAACGTATTCTTATAAGTAATTTGCCACATTTATAAAAATAACTACGCTAAATTCAAATTCACTTGTGCTTGTTCTAAGTATTTAATTTTAATACAACACCTAACAAAGTTAAAATAAATTATTTTGGTTTCTGTTTACATAATGACTGAGACAATTTTCTAAAAATTGATTTAACTCTGTCCTCAGAGTGCAGCAAGACTCTGTAGTAGCGGTGGTGGTAAATACTGGTATGAATTTTTTTCTCTCCCTATAGCATCATGGGTTTTTTTTCTGTAACAGTTCTGGAAAAGTACAGAAAAGCCATACAAAGTTCCCAGTGTGTCACATTAGCAACTTTGCGTAGGTAGTTTGTGATCAGAATATATTACTCTATCAAATAAGTGTTTACTTTTTTTTTTTTTTTTGCAATGGACAGTTGTTTTAGAGGTTTTTTTTTTTTAAAGCTAATGAATATTTTTTTACCCACTTTTTAAAAACAGTGTTTGGAAATAGAAAACATGAAAACATTTTTACTGGTGCCATTAATATATGAGCTATATGAAATTAGTTATTAAAAGGCTTTATTTCAAGTCACTGAAATGATATACTGGACAGTAGTAAGGTGATCCAGATATACAGCCTTTCACTGCAATCCCTGAAATGCTATGAACAGTACTGTTTTGTCTGATTCTCTCTGCCTCTAAAGTTGTAGGCAGATGAAGATAACTTTTAAAAGAGCTATTTCTCCAGCTACAAGCTTTTGTCCAAAAGTAAAGAAAGATTTCTAGACTACTGGCATTCACTGTAACAAAATTAAATTCTTGTCCTCTGACAACAGCTGAGTTTGACAATATTTTGGGATTTGTTGTTGGAGATATAGCAGAAGCTGCCCTCTCTCTGTAGCCCTGCTTTCCCTGCAGCTGTGAGCTGGCCAGTGCTGAGCAGCAGGGACCAGAACTGGCAGGGGAGCGGGGTGGGGAATGGGAGTGGGCACTGTGTGGTGTCACGGAGCGAGCGGTGTGGCCACCAGCTCGCTTTGGGACAGCGTTTCCCCTTTGCCGTGATGCGCGGGTTGCCTTTCCCAGGGGTCCTGGGAGGTGAGGGAGCAGCAGCTCCACAGCCACCCCCTGGCTGGGTCCATTCTGGACACCCAGCCAAATCTCTCTGGTTTTGCAACACCGCGGTAACGTCCACAATGGCATTCCACAACTATGCCATCTCGCTAACCGGCCAAGGCACAATAGTCCAGTAATGTAATAGAAAAAGTAATGGTGTTAGCTAACACATCCTTAATAAGATATTGTCCGCTGCTCTGCCATATGCTCCCGAGCAGGCTTTCCCTCTGTGGGGCTTTTGAGTTCTCTCAATAAGATTATTTCAAATACTCTAATCCTGAATCATTGACATGAATACAAAAGCCTAGTGACATCTAATAGATGCCTCTTAGCTTTGCTTTTCCTCTTGTTCCTTTCCTTTTTCTTCTCTTTTTTACCTGACAAAAAGCTTACAGACACTTGGGCTCTGTCTCTCAATACCAGCATGTGGGTCCCCTCATGAAATATAAAGAAGGAAAAAGGGCTGACATAGGGCTGATAAGCCACAGAGCAAAAGACCATAGATTAAAAGTAAATGCCACTAAATCCTACCCTGTACACTCAGTTGTTCTTTTATTGTTTTCTTTAACACTTCCAGTGCCACACCAGGCTAGAAAGAGATGAAAAAATGGGGTTTACAAAAAAAAAAAAAAAAAAAAAAAAAA
>VYZU01040758.1:19152-87469 GCA_013401355.1 Ceyx cyanopectus | reverse complement strand
AAAAAAAAAAAAAAGTGATGATATACAATGATATACTGCCAGGGTCCTAAAGTCTGGCTGTACTCTCTGATTTTCTCAGCTCTCTCACCTTGACTTTCTAATCAGAGTTGCAAACCTGTTCAGCTATTCTCATAATTCAATTAGCTGAATGTTTAGGTCATTTTTAAAAAGATCAATTTGTAAAAACAAAAAACAAAACAAACAAAAAAAACAAAACCAGAAAAACCCAACCAACCCCAAGTGATTTTGACCCTGGAAAGGATAAATTTTATATAAAGTAATGTTAGGAAGAACTGATATCCCACTGTTAGTGTCTAGCAATCTTCTTCTTGTTAGTGTTGTCTTGAAAACTAGCAGAGACAGAAAATAATTTTCTGTTCATCTTCTTTTGGACTTTGCCAAACTGTTCATCATTCATACCAGAATTTGCCTTTGGGAAAAGTTATTGGTACAGGAAACAGCCAGTCTCTACTGTGGGTTGAAAGGAAGCTGTTTAAAACTTAAGAATTTTCCTTAATTTTCTCTGCGATTTTGCAGGGAGACCTAGGCTTCCCTGACCAGGATAACCATCCATATCAACCCAGTTGAGTCAGTTCTTGTCTGTAATCCCTCTGAATCTAATCTTTCAGTTGAATTTTTTTGGCATCTGTATCACTACATAACCATTGGCTGACTTCCCAGATGTTAAGTCACTTTGATAAGTGGATGTTAAAAAACACTTTACCTAGTTCAGATTTTGTAGAAGGATGACACAAGAAGAGGAGAAATGTATTCTGTATTCATTATAAAGTTATTTGGTCTAAAAGAAGAAGAAAATAAGCCACATTCAAAGCTATTAAGGTCTGATGGTAACATCTCGCCCAGCCTGCTCCAAGTGTCTCTGCATCGCTTACACAGTCCTGCATGATCTGGGATTTAGCTGCAGCTGGGGTACGCCCAAGGCACCTCTCGCTGGGGTTATGGAGCCAGGAGAAGGAAAGTATTTGCACAGATTTTTCGATAGCTGCCCCACAGCTAGGATAAGGATTTGTCCCTTTTTAAAGAAAACCAAGGGAGCACCACTGTTTCAGAGTGCCCTGTGTAGGTCTGGAATCTTCTGGGGTATAAAGCAGAATTTATTTATCAAGATGGGACTTCTTATGTGCTAAAAGCGGCTCTGTAATTACTTTTTTTTTTTTTCTTTTTTTCTCCTTCTTGGGCTTTTGGGTGCTTGTTTGCATCATGCTTTGATGTTTCTGGGCTTCGTCAGTCTCTGGGCTCCATTGGGCTGCTGGGCTTTGAGTGCTGATGAGAAAAGGCTGTACAGCAGCATACTGAGAGAGCCTCTACCCGAAGGAGCTGTTTAGTTAAGACAGTCCCTAGGCTGCATGTACCTTCTTTTTTTTTTTTTTTTTTTTTATAAAGCATAGCTTGCTCCATAATTGCTCTGGCATTCTGAAGAAATGGAATAAACTCTAGTGTGTTTTAGGAGGAAAACTTCTTGCTGAATCCCATTATATGTACACAAATTGTTGTCTTGTACAGCATGTGGCAGGAGAGAGGAACTTTTTTTTTCTGAAGGATTGCCCCACTGTGACAGTGGTAACTTAATTTGTCAGAAATTACAAGAACATAATACATCATGCCCTAATGCGTCATTAGTGCATTAATACTTTCAAAGTCATAGGAGTTTTTCTAATAAATGCCTTCAAAGTTGGCTGGGCATTAATAAATCTGAGTTTTCAGGGTTACAATTGGAATTGAGACACCTGTTCTCCCCGATTAATTCTCAGAGCTTGTATGTAACAGTCAGCTTTGATGACATTTGCAGCCATACACACTTGAAAGAATAACATGGTGTTAGTTAATATTTGTGTTATTATAAAGTGGCGTGATTTGGAAAAAAAACCAACAAAGCCAACCAACCAAAAAAAAAAAAAGGGAGACTGTTCTCAGGGAAACAAGAGAATTTTGGGAATGCTTTTTGCCATGGTAACCCAGTTATCTCTCATTAATCTGTCACATATGAAACAAGTTCCAGACTACAACACACTTAAACAAGGCAGCGTTCCCGTAGGGTTCATCCCCTCGGCTGCTCTACCTCTTACCTGAGGGGCTCTGCACAGCGCTGGAAGGGTTAAACACTGTAGAAAATCCCATCATGTGCCTGGTTGGCTCTGAAAGAGGGGGACCCCCTCCTCGCCTGGGCCACCTGGGCTGCCTGGCCCTGCCACCCCAAAAGCAGCTCCCCAGGGAGGTGGGGCAGCTGGCCCCACTGGGCACTGCTGCGTTGGCTTCAGGGGCCGCCTGGATCTCCAAAAGGAAGGAAGTTTTTTTTCCCCTCATTTCCAAGATAAGGTGTCATTCATGAGAGCAGCGTGCTGAACTAATCAGGTTAATTGAGAGGCCCTGAATAGCTCTCATTGAGCGGATCCCTCCTTCCTGCTCAAGGCAGATAGTGCAGACTGAGAGATTACAAGTGCTTTAAACTCTTTCTCTCCATCTCTGAATTTCACACCGATTTCAGGATGACGAGGGTCAGAGTAGACGTGTGACATAGGGGTTGTACAATTTAGCTTTGTTGGGAGCAAGACATAGTTTGTGTGGGGTTTTTGTTTGTTTGTTTTCTTGGGGTTTGTTTTTGTCCTTGTTTTGGTTTTTTTTTGTTCATCATAATCATCATTATTTTTTAGTGTGGCCAGAGCCTTGCAGCAATCCACATGCCAGGGACACCCTGCCGAATTATACCAACCAGGTTGGTGTAAACTACTCCACTGTTTTGGAAAGATGGAGAGGGCTAATCCAATCCCATAACTGGCTCTAGAATGACCTGCTCTTGAATGCTGTTAATATTAAATTATTTCATACCTAACTCATAGCAGGGCTGCAGGAAACATTAATTTGAAAAATATGTTTTCAGTGTTTGAAGCAGATAGCAGTCGGTTTTATTGCTTTTATGGTATCATTTCCTTTTAAACACTTCTAATTGAAGTGGCTATACATAATTTTATTCAAGTTTACCAGAACATGAAATTTGCTTCTGGATGCTCTTGCCAAATTAGGAACATCCAGGCTCCAAACCTCACTCTAATCTTCCTATTTACCACAGTCAATTACATTTTCTTTCCAAATATTGTAACCATCAGAATGCAAGAGAGAGAATTTTCAGGAAAGCAAATTCTCCAGAAATAGTGTCCCCCCTTCTCCAAGTCAAACTGGTTGCTCAGTTCAATTTAAACATGAGCATCGTTGTTCCCATTGGCCCCCTTCCTTCCCCCAACTTCTTTTTCTTGGAAGTTTCAGGAATGACTTTAATTATCTCTACAATCAAATTCTCACTGGTGTCCCTGTGAAAGCGTGTAGTCATGGATTGCTGGGATTATTTTCTTTAGCACTTGGGGATAGAGAAACTGGTTGTTTGGAAATGAGAACCAGCTGGGTTCTCAGAGCTGGTGTTTGGAGGGAGCCACTTTGCACACAAACCCAGCGCTCAGCAGAGTCATGAACTCAACCCCCCAAATTACTGACGCTTGGTTTGCCACATGGAGTTATGCAATATCAGGGCTGATTTTGGTTTGTCTCATTAATATGCATATTCAGGGGGACTGCTGCCAGAGCTTGCTTCAACTCCACACAGACTTTATCGAGGCAGAGTTGTACCCTGCAGCCCCATTCCTGGGTTTTACCTTCCTAAAGCTTAGAAAATAAAATTAACCCCCCAATACTCTATAACCTTGTATCAGACACATGTTCAGCAGATGACAGGTAAACAGGTAAAAAGAGATTAATACATTAAAAGAAAGTGAAGAGATACTGTTATCTTACATCTTTAGCTGTCCTAGAAGGCAAGCTGCAGTGGTGATGTTCTTCCTTTCTTTCCAGCTTGGAAAAATTAGTTATTTGTTATACCTGACTAATCTGTTTCAGTGCCAAATTGAATTGGAAATTAGGACCATACGTGTAGTCAAAAATTATATGACCTATGCTTTTAGCTGAGTATTTTGTCAGGGAAATGCACAGAAACCTTCTTCATATAGTTATGAGAATGTAAATTTGGAGATATTCCACTGGGCTGAGGCAGATGCTCCTGATTTCTATTTATCTAAGAAAGAAAAGTTTTCATTCTTTGGGATACAAAGATTTGTTTTTATTGTTTATTTACTTTTTGAAATATAGATATAAAATACATCTTCTGTTGATTTTCTTCTTTCAGGGTTCTCTCACACTCGTGCACACTTCCCACAGCCTGTGTTCACTGCGCACAGTTGTTAGGGGAGTTACATTTGAAATGGTGACTTTTCAATGTTTGAGATTCACTAGTGACTAAAACAATAGTTTAGGGAAAAAGTATATAAAATAAGTCTTCCAGTTCCTTTATTAAAAAAAAAAAAGTTTACAGAAAAGAAAATGATTGATTGCTGAGCTTTGAACAGCTACTTTTATACGATTTGATTTCTATAATGCCTGCAATATAATGTCTTTGACTCTATTAATATCCCCTTTAGCACAACTAAATTGTTTTTTGAAAGATGAAACCATTTAGCTCTGAACATGCTTAGATCATACCATGACCTAAATACTCTCATGTATCACATACACAATGTTTTAGAGTTTTAGGCTGAAACAAATATTCTGCAGCCACTGTGACTCTAATATTTGAGAGGTTTTCCACTTGTCCACAATTGTCATCTGCTGATACGTTTATTCAGTGTTTCAATTTATCATCTTATGTATACACATTCTCACATGAAGACCGTGTTTGTTTTTTTGTTTGTTTTGGTTTTTTTTTAATCTGGATTCCCCCCCCCTCCCCCCCCCAACAAATAACTGCTGCATTTCCAGTCACTCAAATTTGGACAGAATTTTACTTCCTGTTTCAAAGGTCAAGGAAAGCTGACCTCAACAGCAGTGTTGAGGCTGCTGAATTATTCATATCATTGACTTTGTGTCAGCTTCCACATTTGTGCAGAGGGATGTTTTATTCATTTATCTCATTTAGGGACCTGCTCTGCACCTGTTTCTACCATTAAGTACCCTGTAATTTGCATTTGATGCTAATTTAGTTTCATATCAGCCTGGTCCCCCCTTGTTAATTTAATTTTCTAAGACCCTTTTCATTACAGTAGAAATGTTTCCCTCTTTAAAGCAAACATCTATACAAGTAATTGTATAAACTGCCTTTTAAATAATATCTTTTAGAAGATTCCATCGTTTAATTCCTTAATTCCTATAATTAGCCATGGTTTGATTAATGTTTCAAAGGGTTAAATTAAAATGCAGAATTACTCAAATGCATACTTGAATAATTTTCTCTCTGCTGATAACAGTTTCTGCATTGCTGCTTTTATTCTACTCATGATTCTGAATATTACATGTACTAACAAACACTAATTTTTCTTATGATTTTCCTCTGTTAAGTGATAGCTGTTTTTAACGAATAATTGTTGGAAACTCTGTATTGCCAGTGGGATACTTATTTTTTTTCCTTCTGATTGATTGTAAACAGTTAAGGAGAAATGCTGTGACTGAGGAACTGCTCTAGGTTTCTTTACAGATTGTAAGAAACTTAAAGAGATCTTTATTTTGCCAACAAATATCGCTGCTGTGTTCTCACAACCAGCATGATTAGTGCCAATCGCTACGGAGAACAATTTGGAAATACCTGCAATTTATGGATTTATTTGTGTAGGTGAAAATTTACATAGGCTGTGATCCTACAGGGCAAAATGTTCTGTGATTGTCACCTCCACGCCCATTTATACAGTTTCAGTACAATAATATGGAACTGAAGTAAATAAATGACCAGTGGGGCTAGAGTGGAAAATCCAAGTCTCTCCACTCCCCTGCAGGTTTATTTAGATCAAGGTTGTACAACTGCAGCTGGTGGTGGGCACTGTGCTCCCACATCCCTGTGTGCCAGGGCTGGGTGATGGACATCCCCTCCCCTCCTTCACCAGCCCGGGAAATGTAAATGGCCACTCTGAGCTTTTTGAGTTGTGAACCCCTTTCCTCAGTGGGTGTTGGAGAGGGGGATGGGGGAGCTCAGTAGAAACACGGGGCTGGGAGCAGCGGGCAGCTGTGTTCCATTACCCCAACAAAACAGCTCATGCTAATTCCTCCTGTTTACAATGGAGGGGATCAGGACATCTGTCCCAGGAGACTGTCTCCCCAAAATTCTTCCATGTCCTCCTGTGGACAGGAGAGATTTGGCATCTGGCTTTGCTTTGATGCTTTGGTCAAGGTCTCTGGTGCCTGGCTGAGGCTCCAAGCTGGTGTCAACCTGCTGCTGCTGTGCTGCATGTGACAGGAAGGATGCAAGTCCAGTATATAGGGTCAGCTTTGCATGAGCTTTCGTTTTGCCCCACCAGCAGGTGACACTCCTCTTCCTCCAAGTCTCCCTGAAGTAATGAGAGTTTAAGATGTGTGCAGGTTTGGACTGAAAGGATGGTCTTCTGCTTTCCGGTGAAGCCTGGGGGCTCCTGCTGCAAAAAGTGCCCAGGGCTGCACCAAGGGCCAGGTTTGGCTGTGATGATCTGATACCTCTTATGTTACAGGGTGTGCCACTTAGATGAGCCTGAGACGGGCTCTGGAGCTGCCAATAGCATGTGGATATGTAGGTTGAAACAAGACCTCTGGTTTTGTGCTGCTGTTAGGATGTTTTGCTCTTATTTTTTTGCTTAAAAACACATCTCACAGGCTCCATTTATGCTGTCAGAGCCCCCAAATGCTGGTGTCAGGGTCTAGAATAGGTTCGTGTCAAGTGTGCTCCTGAGTGAAGCCAGTTCTGGGAGTACCAGGGAAGACTGGTAGTTGGGCATGAACTCAAGTACCTGCAAATGTCACTTCTCTGAGCAGCCTCCACATTCAGATATTCATAATTGCTCCCCCTTTATTTTTATCATATACTCACAATAACGGCCTCAGAGCTGGGCATTTCCTGAGTATTAATGACCAGCTGGGGTTAATGGCCCTTGCTTGTGCCTTGAGCCATCAGCTCCTCCCGACTGGTCATTAATTCCCAGGAAAAGCCCTCTGTGGAGGTCATTATTGCTTAATTATCTCCATACACTTTAATGCCAGTTTTGACAATGTACAGTCTCATACTTTGAGTTATAGGTACTTCATAATTCATTAAATAGCTTATCATTAAAACTGCAGATGATCTTGATTATTATTTATTAATGTTTTCCCTTTGATTTTTTTTTTTTTTAAATGTGATGCTCCCATGCTGTAGTAAGGAGGGGACAAAGGCAGATGGAGTATGGTTCTGATGCTGAAAACCATAATGTGGTGGCTCTCCCTTTTTGGAGGTGTCTCCCTGGCTCAGAGAGGTCCTGATGGGATCTCCCATCAGAACCCAGATCTCAGTTCTGAGCTCAGCTTGCTTAGCTGTCAGACAGACTTGCACAACAGACCCCATAGCCAGCAGACAGACTTGAGAAGGAGCGGGATGGGAACCTCCATTGGAGCTCTCTACTCTGGCTCCATGCTGTGGAAGTGCTGCCAGGGTCTGACCCACGGTTTTGACAATTCCTGACATGCTTTTGTCCTCACCCTAGACAGAGGCATAGGGTTGGCTCCAGGAGCCATTTCTCACCTTGGCAAGTTGTTAATGTACTAAAGACTCTTAAGGTTCATGGCTTGGCCCCTTCTCTAGCAGCACTGGGTTGGTGACATGTTTTAGTGCAGTTAGGTGGTGTAGAAAATAAATGGGACAGGCTTAGTAGAGGGACTTTAATTTTAATCTCTTCTTCCTGGGAGAAGCTTCTCTTTCTGTCACTTGGCTTTTCCTTCTGTGTGGCATGACAAAAGCTGCAGCTGCCTCTGGCTTTGTACCTGCAACACCAGAGGCTGAGGGCACTGCCTATGCATGGGTGCTGGGGAAGGTCCCATATGCACCACAGCCCAGATGGCTCTGCATAACACTCCTTGCCAAAATCATGACCCGTGGAAATGGCCAGAGTGCCCTCACTTGGGTAATGCTGACTCTGGGGGAATTTACTGTCTAATTGTCCCAAATGGCCTGATCCTGCAATCTTGTCTAGTTCTCCCTTATTTTCAACTTTTTCCCCCACCCCCAAGTTTTACAAGCAAAATATCTGGATAACAGAATACTAAACTTTTCTGTCCATGGTTCCTCTGAGGTTTTGGTGTGTGCAGGAGCGCTGGTTAGCACAGAGAGGGGGCTGTGACCCTGCCTGGGTGAGTCTACCTGTGCCAGCTCAGAGGCCATGATGATGGCCTGTGCTTGGAGGAGCTTGTGGTGGCAGGAGGACTCCGTTAGCCAGAAAATCCATTAGTATGTTTACTCCCCATATGCAGTCATCCCTTGTATTTCTGTTGCTCTTCCCTGACAGCATCAATTTGGTGAGGCAATAATAATAGAGGTTTGGAGCTGTTTTCCCCATTACCTGCATCTCTGTTGATTTTGTGTTTGCTGGAGGAAAAGGTGTGTGTGGATGTGAAAATACTGGCCCTATTGAGCTGAGCCATTGCCTTCAGAGGGGGCCAAGATTTCTGCCACTGTATTTGCTTTTCTACCTCTGAGCTGTGTTTGTTTACAAAACCTTCTTCTGAACTGCTTTAAACCACCCAACTGATCTGCCTCCCAGTCCTGGTCTGCTCTGGCCTTCTTCAGAAACCAGTCTGTTTTGATTAAAATCATAATGTCATTTGAAAGCAGGGAAACAAACAAACCCAAAGCCTCGTGCAAAGTTTGAAAGTAGCATTTTGCTGCTGAGGAGAAAGGGGAAAAAAACAACAACAAAAAAACAACAAAATATCCCGCAAAACAACCCAACAACATCCAGACTCAAGGGGTCTCCTGTTACCAATGTCAGACTAGCTCAATATCTTGAAGTTGATGAAGACTGGCACAGTACAAAAATTTTTTTTTTTAAAAAAAAAGAGAGGGCAAAAGGCAGCAATGATATTAATTTATTAATTTATTTATTTATGCGCCTACAAGATTTATGGTAAAGCTCAATTAGGAGTGTGCTCTATTCTACATTCCCGCTGTGTGCGATAGTCAGCGGCAGGCAGAGCCGAGCAGGGACCAGGAGAGGGTTTCAAGGGAAAAGCAGCATTCCCCCTGTTTGTTTGTTCCCCTCCCGTGTCTCAGTGGTGGCATTGTAGGTAGCCGTGAATCGGCTCTCAGAGCGGTGTCCGCTTTAATAAATCCCGGCCGCGGAGCTGCGCCCGCTGCGGACGGCGCGGTGGGGCCGGCGCTGAGGAGGTTGCTGTGAGAGACACGTAGCAGAGTCCTCCCGAACGGAAAGCGCCGGCTCCGGACTGTCGCCAAGGAAGCAGAAACACCGGCCGCCGGTGCGGGGATAGAGCGGAGCGGGCCGGGGGGCGCCCGGTGGGGAGGCGGCGGCGGAGCGGGAGAGGAGCGGGCGGACTGGCGGCACCGCGGGGGCTGCGCTGAGCGGGCCCTCCCCTCTCCTCTGCCCGCGTCTCGCTGCCCATCCACTTCTGCTTTCTCCTTCTCTTCCCCCTACCTTTCAATTCCCCTCTTTTCCTTTTTCCTATTTTATTTTTCCTTTCCCCTTTTTCTTGTCTTTTATTCTTCTCACCCTTTTTATTTCTTCCATTTTCTCTTTATTTTTTTAGGTTTTTTTGGTATCTATTTTTTCATTCCCCCCCCCTTTTTTATATTTTCTTTTTTCTCCTACTTTTTTCTTTCCTTTAATTTTTTTTCTTTTCCCCTTTTTATATTTTTCGTTGTTAACATTTTTCTATATTTTATCTTTTTTCTTTTTAATCTTTACTTTCTCTTTTCCACTTTTTTTCCCTCTCACTTTCTTATTTCTTCTTCTCTTTTTAACTTTTTTCTTTCATTTATCTTCTTTCCTTCACTTTATCTCTTACTTCTTTTCATATCTTCTCCTCCAATTGTTCCTTTGCTAAAAGCCAAAGACAGAATCATACATGATATTTTGTCATTGTGGTTTATGGCATTTTTTGAGGGTGGTTTCTTCTGCACAGTAGGTTCGGTATCTTCCTTTTGGATCATCATCTTTCAAAAGAGAAAATATTCCTTCTCTGTTAAGAGTGGAAAAGCCTGGAAAAATTGTGAAGTGTAAGGAACATAAGANTTTTTCCAGGGACAAATGCACGTCTGACCGTGAAGCAATGATTCCTAAAGAAAGTGTCTGAGCAGCTCCAGAAGGAAGCTGTGGCTGCAGTCAACTGCCTGCTGTGTCTATCTAGGCTGCTGAGAGTTTCTCTTGACTTTAGGCACTTATCAGGAGCAATTTAGAAGCTTTCACTTCTTGACTTGAGCAGGCACAAAGCAATAGCCTCGGCTTTTCTGCTCATCTGCAAGCAAGTTCAGGGTATTCATTCTGTGGAGACAATGGTATGTTCCTCACATGGCATTTTAAGAGCACTTCTATATTTCACAGGACAACAAAAATGAAAGGGAAAAGCTTTAGGTTTAGAAACCTAAAGTTAGGCTATAAACCCAAATATTTTGAACTAATTGTTCCTTTGCTAAAAGCCAAAGACAGAATCATACATGATATTTTGTCATTGTGGTTTATGGCATTTTTTGAGGGTGGTTTCTTCTGCACAGTAGGTTCGGTATCTTCCTTTTGGATCATCATCTTTCAAAAGAGAAAATATTCCTTCTCTGTTAAGAGTGGAAAAGCCTGGAAAAATTGTGAAGTGTAAGGAACATAAGATGCTTCTTCCCTTACTCAACATCCATGTAATTACTAAGCCAAACCAAAAAGCTGCAAGCTTAGAGATCACCAGAGTAAAGGTACATTTCACAAGACAAAAACTGAACTCAGTACTAAAACAAAAAACAGTGACCAGTTCTGTGTCACAGACTGTAAAACCATGCATGATAATTTTGCTAGGGAAAAGCAGAGACATTCAGGTTCGTACCTATATGGAATATAAAAATAGTGTTATTTACATTTCTTTCTTCCTGCTTTGCAGAGGGCAAACAGCTATTAAAACTCTTGTTATGTTTGTTTTTCAAAAAGAATAAATAGCTCAAATATGGGTGGGGGAATAGGTGTGATGTACAGTGATGATGTTGCTTTTTTTTTTTCAGATTCAATTTCAGGGTGGGAGCACTGGAGTTGTGTTGGATGGGAAATGTATTAATATGATGAAAGGCTGCATTTGAATGCAGTTGGGTTTTTTTTAGTTTACATTTTCAACAAAACCAAGATGACACAGCTGGCCATGTTCAAAGTGAAATAAAAATAGGAATGAATAAATAAATAGTAGTAAATTGTAGTAAATAAAAATGAAATCAAGTGAGCAGCATGGTGAGCCTTGTGGAAGGCACCCTCAGCCTGGGAAGGTGGTGCCAGCTGATGGTCTGGTAAGGAGGGAGCCAAAGGAAGAGGCTGCTGGGGCAGGAGCAGGGCTCAGCTCCTCTTTTACAAGCTCCAATGGCTTTGACCTGCCCAGGTAGCTTTGTGCCACTGAGAGCTGAGTATTTTCTTGCACACTTTGAGGTGTAATGTTTAGTTGAAAAGGAGAGATTTTGCTTGCCCGCGCCAAATGAAATGTAGAAAGCTCCTGACTGCAGGCAGAGGAAGAGGCGGGGATGGGAAAACCAGGGAGGCTGATGGGGGGCTGGGAGCTCTAAGAGAAGAAGAGGCTGGGAGACCTGGAAGTGGCAGGCAGACAGAGATAGATAGCAATTAGAATCTAGAAGCAGACTGGGAGATAAGGAGTCACTGAAGATTTACTGTATGTATATGGACAGAAAGAAAGAGTGAGTACATTGGGAGCAGAGAGGGAGGTGTGTACACACAGTAAATCTCTGGTGGTGCCATATCTCTGGCTGCTTCTGCATCCTAATTGCTATCTCCTTGGTTCTACTTTCTGGCCTCCAGCCACTTGCTTTCCATTTCCCTTCCTACCTTCAATGCTACCTTCGTCAGCCAGGATTAGGCTCCCCATACACTTAACAGCTGGGCAGGGTGCTGCTCTCTCTGGTGTGGGCTGGAGCAGTTTTCCTAAGTCCTCTGTGATTTATGCTTTGTTTTGTGGGGCTTCAGTGAACCCTGGGAAGCAGAAAGGAGCTGTAAATGCTGTTTACTTGCTCCTTGGGGCATTGCTAGGTGACCTATATAGCCCAGCTACGCTGGGGTGTTTTCCATACCAACTGAAAGACTCTTTTGCAGCAGCTAAACAGCAATCAGGCAATTACATTTGTAATGGGGGAGCTGGAAAAGTGTTTCTGATCATGACCCTGGAGGTGAAAGGCAGGGTCTGAGTTCTAGCTTGTGTTCTCTGCAACAACAATGGTCTTAGCAGTTTCAGGAGAGTTTGGTCACTGCAACCACTCTTAAATTTACTTTTAGGATCCTGTTATTCAGCCAGGAACAACCTGGAATGTCAGTCTTTGGGAAGATCTTTCCTTTCTTGTCAACATTCATATCCACATAGTTTCATGTATGATTTTTCTTGGGTCAAATTCTATTTGCTTTAGCAATACGAGTAGCCCTAAGGACCTTATCACAAGGAAGATTTAGCTCTTTAGGTCAAAAGGATAGTGGTATCTTCAGTATTGCACTGAACCTTAAATGGCTTCAACTTTTAAGGATTTTTTTTTTCCTGCTAGACAGGACTAAATGCTCTTTGAAGTGGTGTATCTTACTTTTTTATGCATCTTAGAGATCACCTCCTGATTTGTTCGAACTCATATTAGTATACCAGTAATGCTTAATTAGAATATTTTTATATCAAGTAAATATTTTCTTAAATGCATAATTGATTGTGTAGAGAGGAAGAACTGCAGCAATGGAAATCATACATCATTTCATTATTAATGGCAATGTCTAAATAAAATGCAGACCTTGTCATATTTAATGGATGGCTGAGTCCATTCTGCTTTAAAACGCAAACTGTGGATTGTATTGGGTTTTTTTGTTTTGTTTTGTTTTTTTGTTTTTTTTTAAAGCTGCCTCATACTTTCAGCCAGTTTAGGTGGAATTTAATATTTCCATAACTGTGTTTGAGGGGGTTTTATGTTTGTAGGACCTAAACTAGGTTGTCCCACAGAAAACCAATAAGGAAGTGGTCTTGGCATAGGTATTAAAATTAATATTCTCTTAAAGAGATTTTTTTTTTCCCAGAATAAATTAAGGATTTTCTTACAAATTGCGTAACACCTAATGAAGGTTTTATTTTTTTATTATACATAAAATTGAAACTGCTGGAGCTCTGAAGATTTATAGTCACTGTGACTGTGGTCCATAGTGTTACCAAAGGGAAAATTCTGTTGCTTATCCTTTTATTAGCTGGAAGGGTTGATGAGTGATGCTGAAGTCTGAACATTGTATGTGCAGCACAAGTCAGCCTGCCCTGGCCAAGAAGAGACTGGGATCAGATGAAAGATAGAACGGAGATGTGTTATATGAGCAGTCCCATTAACATCACTGGGTCTAAGCATTAGAGGGAGGCAAGCAGGGGATGAAATATAAAATGAAGACCAGGTCTGCTACTTGCCCAGTCCCTCAGCTTTGGGCATCAGTGGGAGTGGAGGTGCTTGGGGCTGTGTGACATTTTACACTTAGAAATCTTGAGGGGTTTCCTTTGTGTGGCAGAATTTGTATTGCAGAGCAAGGGTTTTTCACTGGATACATGGTCTCCAATGGACTGAGTAATGTGAGTGATGCAAACTGTCCTTGCTTGGCATTTGGTTCCTAACAGTCATGGTGGGAAGGCTGAAAGCGGAGAGAGGGTTGATTGCAGGTGAAATGCAATAGTGGGAACGAGAATGACTGAACCTGAAGCATCTTGGCAGCCCTGGGCACATGCTACAGCTAGTGCTTTCAAAAGGATGTCAGGGATTTTGTTCCCCAGCATTTGGCAGAGCTGTTGTGTCTTCCTTGCTCAGCACAGACCAGAGAGGCCTTTAGATCTGAGCTGTGGAGAACTCCTGCTCTTCTCATCTCTAAATCTTTAAAATATTGCAAATAGTTCATTTGTTTTAAAGCTTTAAACTCAAGCCTTTGATGTTGCTTTTAGGAAGTTAAATAATAAAGCACAGTGTTCTCCAAATGAGGGCTTTTGTCAAAAAGCCTTGCTTTACAATGAAAAGAAGGAAAACATAAATAAATGATACTCAAATATTTATAAAGGCATTCAGCAGATCAAAATGTTTCATTCTGCCTTTATATTGTTACTTCATGTCTCCCCATCTGAGGCTATTTTTTGTTTAAACCAGGTAATGCGGAATGTATTTTGCTTCCTCTATCATTAATTTGAAGTGTTTTGCTGACTCCTTTCTCACAGGGACAACAACAGGGCATTCATGGGATATGTGTGTAAATGTATAAATGTTACTGCTTTGACTGTCAGTTTTGTGCCTCACTGCTATGCATGGTGGGGCTGAGCTCAAGATGGGAGATACAAGGCAGCTCTAATGATAATATTCTTTATCCAGAGGCTGATTGTGCCCTGTGTTTGTGCATTTCTGTTTGGGCATTGCAAGTATGATAGATGCTCCTGCCCCTGTCATGTATTATGTGTTGCTACCTCCTCCTGCCCAGAGAACATGGGATTACCTGCTCCCAGCAGTGGCAAATCCCTGTCTTCAGCTCCTTTCAACACAATGGTAGCAATGCATCCTGATCCCATCACATCAGGCAGGGAGAACACTGTCCTCTTGTCTTCTTTCTCCCTCAAAGTTCCTCTGGACTGATGAGGCAGTGTGGTAGGGAAAACTGCTCAGGACCCAAGGAAGGAGTTTTTAGAGACAGAAATTCCAGGAGCTCTTTAAGAGTTATGTTGCCATTTGGTTTTTTTTGTTTTTGTTTGTTTGTTTGTTTTTTTCCCAAATAAATAGCTGGCATCCCTTCTGCCAGAATCTGAGCTCCTTGTCTCCACATTGCCCGTGTACTGTGTTGCCAGCAGTAAAGTCTGGTAATGGTGTCACTGCCCAGAGGAAAATCCTTTCATTAAGTCAAGGGAATCTTGGCCAGGTCCTTGAAACTCTTGTTACCATATCAGTATGTGCTGCTACACAGGAAAGGGAAATATTTTGGCACCCTGAACCTGCACTAGGGTTTGTGTATGCAAGGTGTGCTTTGGAAAAACACAACAAATGATAGATCTGATGTGTTTTAACAGAAAAACAGAAGTCACTGTTCACATTTATGGTTTGCCTCGTTGGGGGGTAAGAACTCAGAAAAGTGTCCTGTGGTTATCTTTGGGGACTTTGAAGAGGTTTTCAGATGTGGTTCTGAATCTATAACATTCATTGCTTCCCGCGACACTTGTGACCTCTCTCAATTTTTTTTTCTTCTTCAAATATAAATAAAGTTTATTTATTTATTTATTAGACAAATTCTATATTTTAGGTTAGTAAAAAAACCTACAATCAGTGCTTGCTATTAAGCAACGTTAATTCTGCTAACACCTAAGCCTGAGTGAGTTGTAGCTTTTGTTCCTGGAAACTCAAAGATTCCTGGGATTCTCACTGGACAATGAGATTATCTATTTTTTTTTTGTGACTTTGAATTTAACATATTAATTTTATGCTGCTTGTTGTTTAATCACTCACAGTTCAAATGCAAAAATAGAAGAAATTCTGTTGTTATGAGGGAATTTGCAAGGGATTAGAGAACTCTTGACAAACTATGAAACCCATTAAAGCATAAAGTTGTGTTACATTTGTACTTTAGCATGTCGATTTTCTTTGTGGATGATGTGAAAAGAGAAAATGTAAATTGACCAGGCATCCTGGCAGTTGGAGAAAGCCTTTCTGAACCCTTGTATTGATCATTGGCAGAAAACTGTCCTGAATCTCCAGAGCAACTCATCATTGGGGTGCTCGCATTTATGGGGTACTCAGCCTTGTTTTTTTTTGGGGAAGTCCTGATTTCCAGATCAGTGATTTAATTCCATGCATTTCAGTATTTCACAGTTTGGCTTCCAAAGCCACTGAACTCCCAAAAGTGCAGCTTTTGAGACCTGCAGCAGCATAGGCACCTCTGGAAGCAGAAATTGAATGGTTTGAAACTTCTCATGCTGGAGGACCCCCACCTGGTCTGCTTTGGGGTTGTGTCTACTCCCCACAGTTGCTGCATTCAGCTACTTGAGGTTCCTCTCCCCCTGGCCTTGCTGTCCAGCAGTGCTGTGATCTGAGAGTCGTGCAGAGTGTCATCGGCAGTGCATGTGATGAGGGATGTGGTTGGAGGGACCTCAACAGGAAGGTGTTCCCAGTAGCAACCATGTTGTAATGATGCAAGAAAACCTGTTTCCTGACTTCTTTGTTCCGATGGGGCTGTAATACTGTGGGGCCACTCCACAGCGTTTTCCATGTGCTTCCCAGTATGAGCTTGTGATGAGATTTCTCTCTGTGCTGCTTTCTTTTCTGCCCTGTATTTTTCATGGAAAATGTTGTCTGAGATCTTTCCTTTTGTGACAATATATGTTAAAATGTTTCCTTGTGCTGTTGTGAGTGCTGTCATGGAACTTGCAATAGACCCTTTCAAAGAGGTAGGGCAGGGAGGGGAAACCTTGACCAGGCACAGTTATCTGTTCCCTGCCAGCAGCCTCTAGAGTAGAAGACACCCAAGGGATGATGGAGAGGGTAGGAAGGAGAAAAGGGGTCATGCCAAGAGTGACAGAAAAGCAGCCTATCCTGCTGAAAGTGGGTGATGCTGTTCTGTCCCCATGGGACACACTCAATTTAGTGCTCCCAGGAGGGCCATGCTATTAGGTGGTCTCTGACCTGTGCTACTGCCTGTGAAGGTAAGGAATGGAGGTTGCTGGTTTCTATGGCAAGGAAAGTACTTGGTTTATGGTTAGTTTGTCCCTGGTGTCAAACTGCTGCTTTTAGTTGTGGCTCATCAGACAGCTGGTCCTGTAAGGGCATCTGCCTGCAAGATGTATCTGCAAGGCAAGAGGTATCTCTGTGTGTCCATCTGTCCATCCATGAAGTGCTGTGGGGCTGTGCAATGGGGTGATTTATCCTCTTTGGCTTTGTAGTTGCAAGTCATGTAAAGCTCCAGAACTTCTAACTTGCAGCAAGCTCCATGTGAGCACTGTGTGGACTTGCCTGGCTCTTTCACGTGGAGGCCGTGCGTGGGCGAGTGTCCATCCGTTGTGGGAGCATCAGTCCATCCTGGGAGCATCTCTCCACCTCCCAAGAGCCCTGGGGCAGCGTTGTGTCTGTGTGTCCTCTCACATTTCAGGGCCCTCTCTGTGGCTTCCTTGGCCTATTTATACAAATAAATAATCATAACAAAAGCCCATGTGCCTCCTTGGGAAAATAACAGTTTTCACATGGAGATACTCAGGAAGTTAAAATTGGCAGCTCTGATGAGTCCTGCTGACTTGTCCACACATTTATTCTGATATGATGCTTAAATTGAATTAGTTTTCTGCTCTGGCACTCGCAAAATGCAGCTTTCCTACCCCAGTTTTAGCATAAGAGGAGCAGAGATGGGAAATAAGCTCTGTTTCTAAATGAGTGGAAGAAAAATCAGGTATGTGACTCCTCTAATTCAGACAAGGCTGTCTCTCATTGTTTGGCAGTTCAACTATAGCTTCAGTACATGGGAAAAATTTCTCTTCCAATTACACAGCAGTTTTGTGGTGGCTGAGTGCTATAAATGGGAATGCTTTGCAGCCAAAGATATCTCATTCATAAATCCCACTGTTCCACTCTATAATTTTTCTCTTTTGGATAGATCAGTATTCTGTGGTCATATCAACCACAGTCATGCAAGCAAAAATGAGTAGTTAAATATTGTGACAGTCCTATAAGTCTTCCTAAGGCGCTGTGCATAACACAGTTATTCAAAAGTGTCACTTGGTGCATGGAAAGGAATTGACCTTTTCCTAATATTTCCAGTAAAGGCTCTTGATTAAAAAGAAAAAATGCTGAAGATATCTGGTCTGGTTGGAAAATTTAGAAAATTTACTCTAAGCACCAATATTTTGACACATATATATAGACACATGTGTCTTTATATATGTGTAGATACAAATGTAGAGATACACACAGATCCATTTCTGCTATAAAAAAACTGCAGCTGAGGTATATATATAATCATATGCTATCCTTTGTCCTGGGTTTGTGTGGCAGGGTTATGGTAGCAGGAGAGCCAATGCCACCTGGGTCCAAGGTGGACCTGCCCCTGACCAAGGCCAAGCCCATCATTAATGGTGGTAGCACCTCTGAGATAACATACTTAAGTAGGAAGAAAAACCCTGTACAACTGCAGCCAAAGAGAGGAACGAGAATATGTGAGAGAAACAGCTCTGCAGGCACAAAGGTCAGTGCAGGAGTGAGAGGAAGTGTTTCAGACACTGGAGCAGAGATTGTCCTGCAGACTGTGGTGAAGATCATGGAGAGGCAGGTTGTTCCCCTGCAGCCAATGGAGGCTAATGGTGGAGCAGATACCCAGTTACAGCCCATGGAAGAACCCACACCATAGCAGGTGGATGCCTGAATGAGTCTGTGACCCTGTGGGAAGCCCAGGCTGCAAAAGAGTCCTGACAAGACCTGTGGAGACATGGACAGAGAGGCTCATGCTGGAGCATGTTTCTTTCAGGACTTGTGATTCATGAGGAACCCACACTGGAACAGTCTATTCCTGAAGAAATGAACTGTGTGGAAAGGGCCGTTGGAGAAGTTCATGAGGAACTGCAGCCTGTAGGAGGGATTCACGTTAGAGAAGTTAGTGAAGAGCTGTCTCCTATGGGAGGGACCCCACAATGGAGCAGGGGAAGAGTGTGAGGAGTCTTTGCCTTGAGCAGGAAGTAGTGTCAAAGACAACATGTGATAAACTGACCACAACCTCCATTTCCCATCCCCCTGTGCCATTGGAGGTGAAGAGGTAAAGAAAATCAAGAGTGAAGTGGAGCCTGGGCGGGATGAGAGGAAAGTGGTTTTTAAGTTTTTGTTTTATTTTTCTTTATCCTACTCTGATTTGATTGGTAATAAATTAATTTTCCCAAGTTGATTCTGTTTTGCCCAGATGGTAATGGGTGAGCAATGTCTCCCTGTCCTTATCTTTACCCATGAGCCTTTCATTATATTTTCTCTCCCCTGTCCAGTTGAAGAGGGGAGTGATGGAGAGGATTTGGTGGGCACCCTGAATGCAGCCAGCTTCAACCCACCACATCCTTATAAGCTCCTTTGCTTTATACAGTGTATGTTTATGAATTTAATATGACTCTCCTTCTCTATTTGCTGTCCCTGGGAACACCTCTAGCCAGCAAGCTAAAAATCTAAAGAAATACTCCCATAAATGAAACAACTCCCCAATACCAGTGCTCTGCACTCCAGTAGCCATTAGCATTCAGTGCAACAGCTGCTTTACACAGACCTTGTAGGAGAGACCTGGGGCTTTCAGCACTCCCATAGATCCTGTGTCACCCACTCAGCTGGTGTAAATTGGGCAGTTCAGTGGAAATCGTGGACATGAGCTGATTTCCACTATCTCAGAGACTGGGACCGGCACTGTACCTTGCGGGGACTGAGTGAAGACTCTTCCTTGCAAGTGCTCCTGTATGCCTTTGAGTGCATGACCTTGTGGTGGGTAAGGACGAAGTATGTGTATGCAATTGCATACCTATGTGTGCTTCTCTAAATGCCTAGTTTTTCAAATCCGCCTGCTGATCAAAAATGCGCAGAATGGTATTTTTGTTTGCAAAACACCCATAATGGATTTTTTTTTCCCCAACTGGTATCTTCTTCCTTTTTTTTTTTTTTTCTCAAACTTAAGCAGAGTTGTCTGTATAGAAGTATATATTCATACTGAGAGGTCTAGTTATCCTGTAATAAGCACGTGTAACTCCCATTAGTGTCAATGAGAACTTCACATGCATATCAAAGGGGAGAATAGATTCCTATGCTTTGAGCAGGATCTGAAATTCAGATTTATGGTTCATGTTACATTTAATGGATAAATTCTTTGGCAGAGAGCTAAAAATTCTGACGTGTTTATAACATTCCAGGTTCCCTTCCTTTTTAGTTAAAAGCAATAGCAGAACAAAAAAATGTAGCTACCATTCCGTTGTATTAAAAATGAACATATTTACAGCGAGTACTTTTTTCCCTTGCTCTTCTGATTTTTCTGTAATGGCTTTCCTGTTTTTAAAAACTCACAGATAGTGACCTCCAGGGTCTCTGAGGGCTGGACGCACTTGTGTGGCCAGAGACCAAACTAAAATGAAAGATTAAAGCAATTCTGAAAGATTTCCTGATAGGCCTCTGCCAGCGCTACTTCAGAAAAAAAGTCCCCTGTCATCTGGCCCTCAGCCATTTCCCAGCCACCTCTGGGGGTGTAGAGCGGAGACTCATTTCAGGTCTGAACTCCGAGTTTTTGTGGAACTGTTTATTAAATATTTAAGCTTTTTTTTTTTTTTTTTAATCCTCCCCCTTGGCCTTTAATTCAGCCTCACCAGAAGGAGGGCAGGATTTCCTAAAGGTATTTGGCTGCTCTAGTGCCCAAGAATGCACTTCTTGGGAGAGTGACCCTTTATAACACAGCCAGGGTTTAGGGATGGGTTAGGGCAAGCTTGCTGCTCTGCCTGCCCTCCGCTGTGCATCAGGGAGGTGACACAGGGTCCCGCAGGGTCATGCAGAGATTTTGGCTGCAGGGGGGCACAAGCTTGGAGCAGGATTGCAGCCTGTAGATGTGTCATAACACAGCGATGTGGGATCCCACGGCTCCTGCTGGTCCATTAACATTGAGTCTCATCCCTCTGTTGGCTACCTTTGAGCTGGATTTCCCTATTCTGGCATTTCCCTAGGCAACCAGCTGTGTTTCTCCCTTTTTGCCTACTCTGAAGAAATCATGACCCTAGGGACATGGGGTTTTCATCTGGGTTTATGTTTATGGGCAGTGGCAGCCAAGTTTTGGGCACCATGGCCAAGGCAGCTTGTCCCAGCAGCACGGGGGGCAGCATGAGGTGCAAGGGACCCCCCAGCTCCTGCCATGTCCCCTCCCTGGAAAGTCCTTACCAGTGTATCCACACTGTCATGCTTTGCTTAGGTAGCACCCCGTGGAGCCAGAGGATATTTCTGGGGGCAAACAGCTGGATAAACAGTGATTTTCATGATGTTTAAATGAACCAGTTGCAAAGTGGTTGCTGGTGAGAAGCGGCAGGATGGTTACTGTTGTTTATCAGCTGGGCAGGCAGAGGATTGATCTTTAAATAAATTCAATTTCAGACCTTTTACAGCTCAGGAATAATGTTTTTCTGCATTCCAGCCTTACTTAGGATTGCATATTAAGAAACTCAGACAGAACTAAACCTTTGGGAAAAGGTTTGTAGGGTGAATTTTAGAGCAGAGATAAGAGATAAGCAAAGACCCAGCCCAGGCTGTACCCCAGTTTGCACCTACCACATACCTGGGGTGAGGGAGAGACCCAGCCTGAATGATGCTAATAAAGTCCATTCACTGACTGCAGAAAACATACATTTTCTCCACTATATTAATTAGGTTGTAAGTGGAATCAGTGGCATAAAGTTGTTTTTAAAAACCTGCATAACAGAAACCACAACTGATCTTTAAAAACTCTTTTTTGGAGGGAAATGATGATTATAAATAAGAAAGCAGTTTTATAGCTCAATTACTTTAGTAACTTGATTTAACAGCTTGTTTTTTAAATCTACACCAAACCTAAGATAAAAGATTGATAATGTAATATGTAGAATACATTCAGCATTAAAACTGAAAATCCTACATCATACCATTGGAAGAGAAACATAAATGCATGCTGAAGTCTACAGTGGTTTTATTTTAACTAGTATAATATAACAACATGACATGCTGTGAAAAATAAATAACTTTTGAAAATGCATTTTCCAGGAATGAAAGTAATATTGAAAAATGACTGAAGTAATCACTTTTGTATGGATTCTGAGAGCAAAAGAGACGAAAAGAATAATTCAGATCTCAATGCAGTATTATACGAAAGCATATAAGGGTTTTATAAACTACTCTGCTCAAGCCTGTGCTGTGTATCTGCTTATGGTCAGATGTGGTGAACTTTGAATGGTCCTTTTTTTCTGAGAATAGTCTTATTAAAAGTGATGTATCCTGCTATGCATGCAGGCTTTATTTAGCCTTGAAGTGACAGAATATGACCTGTAGACAGAGCACATGAGCTTCTGGACTCTTACTAAATGCCATTTTTGCTTTGATTATCATGGTTTGGTGTGGAACAGACTAGCTGCGGTGGAAATCTAATCTGGTTCCTGTTAGCCTCGATGGGAACAACATCATGGCTTCATGATTTTGGGGGGGATTGATTTCTCCCTGAGAAATCTCTCCTGTTATTTGCATACAACTTGTTATTATATTTTTATCTCACAGTTCATAATATAAATGGGATGCAATACTTACAGGTCATGGAGTATTTACTTGTAGTTTAAATGATTTTAGTATTGGAACAGTAATGGAACATGATATAGGAATTTTGGGTTCTGAAAGTGCTCTCCATTATGCTAGGATAAAGTGGGAATAAATTCCCCAGAACTAGGTGAACTGGTTATATGTGATATAGAGAGTATTCAAATAGCTGCAACTTTTGCTTATTCCTATGGTTAGTGTAGAAAAAGTAAACAGACTCTTTGGGTGGGAAATGTCATGTAGGGCCTTTTTTTGGGGCTGCAGCACTCATCTCTCCAGTTAAAAGAGATATATTTCTGTGCTTGAGGTAAAATGGCAGTTGATGCATCACCTTTTCTGTGTGCTTCTGCTAGTTTTTCGGAAAAGGAGATGGTGCATCATTTTCTGAGCTTGTTGATGATATATATAAAAGGGGCATGAGGCAGCTGGGATATTAAGGAAATTCTTGTTGGGCAAGGAAGATCCTTTTCTTTGCAGGGCTTACCTTCCTCTTGGAAGTCTGGGCAGGAGGTAACAGAGAGCTGACACCTTGGTGGCCACAGCTGGGTAAGGGATCCTGGTCCAAAAAGGTGTCTGTGCTGAACCCTTTGCATGGTGCAAACCAAAAGCCTGAAGTTCTTAGACCTCAAATTGTCTTCTGCAGCATTGCCTTGAATGTTTGTAAACTCCCACTGGGATTGGAGAGGGATTTGCTTGGCAAAGGTTACAGGACTAGTGCCTATAGAGTTAAATGTCCAGAAAAGGCTCTTTATGTGGCTTTATGTTAGTTTTAATTTCCTGGTGGAAAATGCTGTTAATCTCTAGTGTTCTCCCTTACACTGTGTAAAACAGGATATTATACCTGTAGAATATTAGCTCATTTTTATCGAGGAGCTTTTATTTTTGGTGCAAAACAGTGACTTGAGCATTGTATAAAGTTGGTAGCCGTGCAAAAAGGTAGACATAAATGGGAATTATTCAATGTCTGGGGTATGCTTAGGCTATTCTTTGCATCCTGTTAATTATATTTGTTTTTTGGACTTGAGCACCCTATGCTGTGGCAAAAATCAGCATTTTGAAGCTAAAACAAAGGAGTCTGTTGGGTTTGCCTTATTCAGACTGACAGAAGAGCATTTAAATGGAAGAAGTCTGTAAATTTTCTCCTACTGTATTACTTTATGTGTAAAACAGTGTGCAGGCAAGAGAGGGTTAATTCAATAAAATAAATATAAAATACTCTGCAGGCTGTTGGACAGAGCTGGAAGGGGTCAGAGGTTGCTGAGCTGCTTCACTAGCACACTAATCGATTTGCTGTCAAGGTAGTGGTGCTGGGGTTTCAAGTAAGAGAAGAATTGAGTGCCGCTCGGGCCCAATTTCCATAATTGCTCACTGCCTTTAGTGTACAACCTTTTATGAAACACAAAAAATATATCACTGAATTGTATTGATTAGCCATTGGTCTGAATAATTCACTTAGTATTTATTACCTGACCCTCAGAGGTTAAATAAATTCACTATCTAACTCTAGCTTGTGAGAAATATTACTTATTCATTGAAATGTGGACTGATTATTACACAATAGGAATGTATCTTTGTTGTTCTTTTTATCTCCTCCTGGAAAACTTAGTCCCCGCTGCATCTTAATGGCAACAAGTTAAAAGAAATATTTATGGATAGTGAAGAGCATTTTCCAAAATAAACACTAATGCATCCGTACTAGCATAGCTTGGTTTTCTTTTGTGAAGCTTTTTTTTTTTTTTTTTCCCCTCACCCTGCAGCTTGGGTCACATTTCAGGGTCAAAATTCAAAATCCGCCAAAGGGAACTTTTATGCATGATGGCAAAATATATTCATATACAAAGTTTTCACCGCAAGCATCAAGTCTGCATAACAGCTTTATTGCTTGTGATGGGATCTAAGTCCATTTTTATAGCACTATTTTTGGATAGCTCCTGAAGGCCATAAATCTTCCTATCATATTAAACACCCTCTGATAATTAAATTCTCAAAGAAAACAGAAACCTTTCCTAACATGAAAAGATAAAATTTAAACCAGTCAACCATGGACAGCTCACTGTCATTACAATAAAAATGATTTCACATCACCTTAAAATGTTTTGGACATAATCTACAGGGCATTTTATGGCTTTGTCAAACATTAAGGCAATAATCAATTATTTATCAGAGGATGGTATTTACATAATGCTTTTAGCATAGCTAAACAGTCCTTCTTTTGTTGATGAGCTGATATACCTCAAACACAATAGCGTAGCTCTTAAATTTAATTATATACTCATTTACCATAAGATCTAGTCATCTAGATAAAATTGTTCAGTAGCTTGAAGTATTCCCTCCAAAAAAGATTTCCTAACTTTGTGTAAAGTCTTTCCTCAGTTTCCGGCCTGCATCCTCCAGCATCCCAAAGTATTGTTTTTGAAGTTTGATGGAATTTGTGTTAGGTCAAGAGGAGGAAACTATGTGAAGTGTTTTTTTTTTTTTTTTTTAAAAAAAAAAAAAAAAAAAGAAAAAAAAAAAAAAAAAAGAGAACCCAGAACCCCATTTGGGTTTTTTTTTTTTTTTTTTAGTTAATGAAATGTAAAGGAAAAACCTAATGTGGTCTCAGTGCTACCTTGTGTTTGTTGATTGCTCTGTGTGTCTGTATCCAGGATCTGGGCTTATAGTAAGCAGGAGCTTGAAACCCGTGTTCTTGGTGTTATAATGCTAAGGCTCTTTTCCTGTATCGCATAATGGAAGGAAAAGTCTGTCAGAAAATAATGGGGATATAATATGTACAAGATCCTCTAACATTTACCCAGGTGGCCAGCTTCCTGAGTCCTGAGTGTGGAGTGATAGCATTTAGCAGTGTTTCAGACCCTTCACCTTGGGGACCTCGCAGTGTGTCCCAGACTGTGCCTGGGGTCACCAGCGCTGGCCAGGGGCAGAGCCATGGTGTGCGGGGGGTACCCGGGCACAGATCCCGACCTAGAGCAAGGTACGGCTGCAGGGAAGGGATAATTTTGCATCCATGCTGACCTTCAATTTGTAAAGTGCCTGTTAAAGTGTCTGTGCACAATGAACTGCCAGGAAGTCAATTTATTTGTCTCACTGTCAGGAGCAGCTGTAAGCAGCACCTCTGTCTCAAGGAGTAGAGAGCAGGGTGCTTTGTGTTCAGAGGGGTGAATGTCCAGCCTGACTCCTGTTGGGCTATTTAATTCAGTGAGGGTTATTCCCTTCGCTAAGATCAGCTGGTAACCGTTGGCAGGAGCTGTGCCCACAGACAAAGCTTGGAGTGGGATTAAGCAGCTGGTAGTGCTGATGGGGCTTTCAAAGTGTCTGCTAGAGGTGGGAACTCCCTGGCAGGCATGCACTCCTGTCTTTAGATGCTTAAATACCTGCGCAAATTCGGCCTTTGGCTAAACTTCAGGCACACAAATTCTACCTGATGTGTTTATGCCACTGCTTTACACCCATTTTGTGTTAAAGGGGTTTATTCCTCTAAGGTATGTCCTCATGTATTTCTCCACTGTTTACTGCTGTCATTTTGATGTTTCCCTCCCATTTCAGTGAGAGAAGGATTAAGAAATGCATTTTCCATCTCTAGTAGGAAAACACAAATTCACTTTTTGCTGTGCTACCATCCCTTTGTTCATAAAGTCTTCCTAGCTGGCATGGTCAATCAATAGGAAAATGGCTTAAAAAAGTTTATGATGACATCTCAGGATAATTCTGCTGTGGGTTGAAAGAAATATGTTAGACAGTCTCATTTGGAAAGCTAATTATACAAGCAAGATTTTAAAGCAAGCTAATGTCATAATAAAGTCCATAATAACAGGCAAAAAATCTATTAGTACAAGGACCCTAAAACAGCTCTGTCCTCTGAAGAAAGGAGGTTTACATCTCAGCTGAAACCCCCAGTTTTGTTTACGAACTTTCCTACACTTGTGTTCCAAAGTGGTGATGTCCTAGTCCTGACTGAGGGGCCTGTGGTCTGCAAAGTCACCTGTGTTCAACTAAGGTGGGCGTAAAACTCTAGAGAAAAAAAAAAGGAAAAAGCAAAAATAGAAAAGAAAAGCCTTCGAGCAGTCAAGACTGGTCCCTGCTCCCAGTTACATTTTAGGAAGGGGTGCAGGAATTTGACTTTGTTCCAGTGCTGCTCCACTCATAGCAAAAACAAACACACACAAAAATCCCAAACTGGCTCCCTGCCTCACTGTAACCCTCTCCTGGGGATGAAGCATCTTTATACAGCCTAGTGGAGTGGAGCAGGGGGTGGAAGGGCTGAGAAGTGCACTCCTACCTTTCCATGGAGTGCTCCTGCCCTACCACTGCTGCCCTCAGATACAAGATCCTTTCCATTTCCTTTCTCCCAGGAGGCCCTTGATGGGATGAGGCGAGATGGGGAATGTACCACACAGGCAGGGTACACAGACAGTGACTCCCTCTAGCTGCTTTTCCCCCTGCATAGGTCGCCAAGCATCTGTCTGTTGTTTCATGGGTGATTTCTTTGGCCTGTGTCAATCATGATGCTGCATTATCGGTGTGAGATGCCAAAGGTGGACGTGGCAATTCAGAGCTTTTGTCCAAGGAAAAACAACTTGTCTCCTTCCCTAGCTCTCCTCCCTCTCGTACACTTTAATGCATCCTGAAACATACATTTTCTTTTCCTTTTAGATTGCATTGTACATAACATTTGAAAAGCTCTGTCAAAACAACTCATATGGGGGAAAAAGTAATTGTCTTGATACATGATGATTATCTAGAGCTTAAGCAGCAGCAGAGAGAGGG
Source organism: Ceyx cyanopectus (assembly GCA_013401355.1). Classification (NCBI taxonomy): domain Eukaryota; kingdom Metazoa; phylum Chordata; class Aves; order Coraciiformes; family Alcedinidae; genus Ceyx; species Ceyx cyanopectus. Next base: position 60,375 of record VYZU01040758.1, on the reverse strand, counting down.
TTATTTTGTTTTCAATTTAACTAGAAGTGCCCAAGATTTCCCAACTGTTCTATTTTTGCAAATGTAGAAGTTTCATAAAATGGTCAGACTTAGGCCCTTGTGTGGGAAACAACTGATACTGCCAGCAACAGAGCAAGATCACTGCTGTGTTGTGGTTTAAATGTCTTATTGCATTCCATGCATTGCTGAACTGTATATAGAATGGATGACTCTAAATCTCTAGGACTTTGTGTGAATTAGTAACCTTTTGATTTTGTTTTAACATTTATATATTAGTTTTAACTTTAGATGTTTGTGACTTTTACCCTCCCCCCAGTAAATAGCTTATAACACAGGAAATTATCAGAGTGTTACAAACAACTCTTAGAAATGGAGACTGCTTTTCTTTTTCTTTTTTGGACTAATAGTCTCATCTGGATGGTTTTGGCCCAAAACTAGAAGCAAATAGAGAATAGGGAGTTGCCATCAGTACAGGGAATATATAGATTTCATGTGCAGTAATAATGTATCTGAGTAGATTTAGTAAAACTAGAGATGTCACATTCACAGCTGGTTAATATTTTACACTTGAAGTCCTCATAGCATTTGTATATGTTTCAACACTTCTTTTTTTCTAACTTGGGACCATCTGTATTTCTCATATGTGACACTGACTGGGAAGCACAAATTTGCACAGAACCAGCAAATGACTAGTTAGCTCTACCAGATGTCTGTCTCTTCTCACTTTATCACTCTAGATGCTATTAAATTTAAATTGAGGGAAATTATGGACTTCTGAACTAAGAACTGTCCCAGAGAAGTTTCAAGTGAAGAATTGAGTTCCCAGGGTCTCTACTGCACTTAGAACAGCAATAATAAGTATGGTGGATTTCTACAGAAAGAAGAATTTAAAAAATTTAAAATAGGTAATATACTAATCTATGCAGGTACTACATCTGCGTGAAAGGCTGTTAAACCTAGTCTCCTAAATTTCAGTTTGTACTCCATTTATTTATTTGCTCAGCTGCATAGATCTCATTGTGCTTTTATTTTCCATTTAGCAAAAGTTAATTTCTTAAGCTTGCAAAGGACAAATGCACGAAAACCCCCTCCTTTCCTGATGATCAGGTACCATTACGAAAAACCTGGAGAAGTAACTGATGTTCTTGTTACATCTCTTTTGAGAAATCCTACCCCAGTAATTAGTTTTTCTTCTCTTGGATGCTGTCGAGCCATACAGTACTTCAGTTGTTTAGCAGCAGTATATTAACTACATCTTTTTGAATCTGAAGAATCTTGTAATGGATTTTAGTGCAGTCAACTACGCAGGTTCAGGGAAAGCTTCAGCAAATTCATGAGGATAAACAACAGCTTGGTTTTGTACAGTGCAGCATGATGGGTGTCCCCTGAAGTCAGAGACCAAAATTAATTACATTTAATCAACTCATGCTGAACAACTGAGCTACACACCTCAACCTTATCGTGCTATCACTTTAATGTCCTACTTACACTCAGAGCTGAGGTTCAGGGGATGGACGTGCCCATGCCATTCTGGCACTTTGCTGGGAAAATCAAAGATCCCTTCAAATGAAAGATCTGTGGGTATGCCATTAAAAAGTGATACATAATGCTTAAAAAGAATATCACAAAGTTGTTTGAAATCACATTACTGAGAGCTTTCACTAAAGGGAAAACTTACTCCTATTCTAAGGTGTACATTATCAGTAACTAAAGTTAGCAGGAATCTGATTCCATTTTTTACATTCAGACAGACCTGTAGAGACATATTAAGTAGAAAATCCACTGAAAAGGAGAAACACCTATAGGAAATCTTACAGGGTTCAGACAAGGGCAGTTTCATGTGACCTCGTAGATTGAATATAAAAAGGCTGCTATTAGTTCCATGTCAGTTCTTATAGCAAATGTTGCAGAGTAATGGAGGGTGTTAAGCTGTCACATACTAGCAAGGGTTAATAAGGTTAAAGAAGAAGTAAAAGAAGGAATACAATAAAATCAAACAACCCAACACATGGATAAATATGCTGTAATAAATAAAGGATGGCATATCAAGGGGGAAACTGCAGTCATAACTTGGGAGCAAAGCAATTGGAGAAATTGGAAGCAGGATAATACCATGTTGTTTCTCCTGTGCTATGGATAACACCACACAAAGCTGAATCCCCCTATTTCAGATACTTAGAAAAAAGAAGCTATATGTAGTTGAATCCCCTAAATGTTCTAAATATAAATGCAAGGATGCAAATGAGTGAATAAATGCATACATGTACTAATTAACTAAATAAGAGAATTGCAGGAATAGGAACAAAACACCTTGAGTTAGATGTAAGCCATGTTTTGACATTGTCCTCTAAGATGATTTGGGTTTCAGTGCTTTTTTGTCTCTGAATTCCAAAGTAATTAATATCTGTGAATTTTGTATTAATTAAAAAAAAAAAAAAAGATAGAAATTGAAGCTCTTATGATGTGTTATTTTTTCTAGGAGTTTCTAGCATTTGTCTTAATTTTGGAACATTTAGGACATTATTAAGGAAAGNAATTTAGGAATTTTTTAAGGAAAAAGATTTAAAGTTTTTTTTTTTTTTTTTTTTTTTTTTTAATTTACTTAGGAGTACTCTACCTGTTTTGTAAGTCAGGCCTGAGTTTTTTAAGTCCTTACATGCACACTGTCCTTCATCTTTAGGCATGGTTTCTGTGAGCTCAGTTTTTCCAAAGAAATCAGTATTGCTTTGTATAAAGTTCAGGCTGAAGCAGCATTTACAGGTGAGAGCTACTGGATTCTAAAAAGTGCTTAGCTGTGATCTGTGTGAATTTTGATTTTAGTAAAATTGCTGGTAGGTCTCACAAGCTGCTTGTGGGGTGATCTGTCTCTCTATCACAAATGCAGTCATTCAGCAAGTTACCCCTTCTTTTGGGAAGGATTCTTGTTTTGTTTATAACCAATGCAAAGAGTCTGTGAGGAGATTATTTGCCTTTTTAAAAACTGGTCCTCAACCATTTTAGTTTTAACTCCATCTGTCTTATCTGGAAAAAATGTTAGTCCAAAGGACCATCCTATGACTTCTTGCGAAACTGTTTTTATTTGTAGCCGAGTACCAACCGGGATGAACTTCTAATGTTTGTCTTTGCTTTTGCTTTTCCTCCTTCTGTCTGCTCTTCAACATGCCCATGAAAGAGCACAAATTATTATTTTTCTTTGAAAACCCCCTGTCAGTCTTCTTGCAGTTGCTTGCAGACCATCAGCAGACAAATGTCAGGTTGAAAAACATTAAGAAAAGATGTAATGGGTTTTGAAATGGCTCTTAGGGTGTTGGCTTTGCCAGCAGGCAGGTGATGGTTGGATCTCATCTGCCATTTGCTGGGACCGTGAGGCTGCAGACAGCCCATATGTTGCCCCCTTTGATGGTCATCTCCCTGCCAGGGATAGAGGGATTTATAGAACAATGGGTATTTTTGCAGCTGTAGGAAAATACTGTTCCCATCCCAAGACAGTTTGTCCAGTCCTTCTCTTTCCTTTTGCCCAGGGAGTTTGGTTCAGTGGGAGGGCATTTCAGCAAGGAAAGAATGAGGAAAAGATGTATTTATTTCCTCCACAAAGGAGCCTGAGGATCCATCTCATTCCAGGACATCTGATTAATAGCTGAACTGAAAGAGCATTGGGAAACGTTCATGTAATTTATCAGTTTGGANTTAAGAAAAGATGTAATGGGTTTTGAAATGGCTCTTAGGGTGTTGGCTTTGCCAGCAGGCAGGTGATGGTTGGATCTCATCTGCCATTTGCTGGGACCGTGAGGCTGCAGACAGCCCATATGTTGCCCCCTTTGATGGTCATCTCCCTGCCAGGGATAGAGGGATTTATAGAACAATGGGTATTTTTGCAGCTGTAGGAAAATACTGTTCCCATCCCAAGACAGTTTGTCCAGTCCTTCTCTTTCCTTTTGCCCAGGGAGTTTGGTTCAGTGGGAGGGCATTTCAGCAAGGAAAGAATGAGGAAAAGATGTATTTATTTCCTCCACAAAGGAGCCTGAGGATCCATCTCATTCCAGGACATCTGATTAATAGCTGAACTGAAAGAGCATTGGGAAACGTTCATGTAATTTATCAGTTTGGAGAAGGGAACTGAAAACAAAAAAATAGGTTTGTTTTCATGTGCTTCCCTGTTCTCCCTCCTCCACCCATCCTCTCGTTCTCCCCTGCTCGCTGCGGGAAAGGCAGGATGGTGGAGCAGGGAGAGGCGGTGCTGGGCAACCCTCAGCACACTGCCTTCCCAAACCCAATTACAGGATTCATTGTTAGTTTTCAGCAGAAAATTGGAACATTTCAGCAAATGGAAAATTTTCAGTTAAGATATTCTTTTCTATCCAAAATGTTATTTTCCAGAAAACTATTTTGATGATTAAAATTTTAGTTATTTCTGTCCTGGAAAACCTAGCTGGAGGTTTAGATCTGAGCTCCAAGCTGGCCGGTGTCTCCTGGATCTCTTACAAAAGTTACACATCTCTCTGTGAGCTGCTCTATAGGACACTTGGAAGGGAGCAATATGTTTGTTTTTAAAGATGCTGCTAGTTTTCACTATAAATTTAAACAAAGTGGGCAGTATTGGAACCAGCTGCTAGATTTTGTTTGTTTGTTTGTTTTCATGAGAAAAATGGTAACGTACTGCAATAAATTAAACAATGTACATATTTTTGCATAGTGCTGTCTCTGAGTGTCTAGCTGCTAGGAAATTACAGAAGCTGAGGGCAGCATTGGGCTCTATATTCATTTCAAATGCACTGAAGTAAAGCGACAAATGTTTCAGAGTAACTGGATTTCCTTTTAAAATGACACTTTATTTGTGCTTGAAAAATGTAATGAGCCTTTACTAAGAGATTTTTCTGGCTGTGTTCCTTCTTTAATGACCTGCCCTTACAAAATAAGTTAAAGGAAAAATAATAATTAAAAAAAAACCACCACAACACAAAAATGGGGGAAAAAACCCAAATCCATTTGGTCAACTTCTCTTTTCATTACATGGAGAGCAGCAATGCTTTTAGATGAGGAAATAAAATGCAGAGCCTGGTAGGTTCCCATTAATTCCTCATCCCATCCTTAATTAGTGTTTTACGGCTGATCCTCATCATATATCTTAAAGAGTTTCACTTGAGTTGGTTCCCCACAAGTTTTATGGCATGCAAAATACGGAGTGGTGGCTGGGTGGTGGGAATGGCTGCGGGCTCAGTGTGGAGGGAGAGCTGTTGCTTCTAATTGATTGCTCACTGGAGCTCGCCCCGGCTTATTACCCCCAGGCCTGACTTTCCTCCATATGCCTGGTGTCAAATTTGGGAAAGCAGCTGGTCACTCAGAGCTCATCCTGCGGGAAGGGGTGGGAGCCGGGGAGCAGCGGTGCCGCCAATTGCTGAAGCATGTTTTGCTGCTGGTTCTGCAGCCTTTAATTGAGCTGCATGACAATACCATTCACGAGCTATCAAAATAAAGCCTTTGAGGAGACTTGTGTTAACACGTTTTTGAAGAAATGGGGGCTTTGTTGCAAGCATAATATGCAGATCAGATGCCTTTTACCATTGCAATATTCTGCCTTGTGCTGTAACCAAGTGAAATAGACCTGTAGAAAAAGGTCCTTTCAAAATGTGGTGGCACTCTGGCAAGCACCCCCTGGACGGGCCGATTTGGAAGTTAACTAAAGACACTCATTTTCATGCCCTCAGTGTATAAAATACAAGTATTTTAGAACTAGCAGCAATAATAGGGGTGGATTAAATCTCTCCCAGTATCCATAACTGAAAAACACTATAGGGTCCATTAAGGTCATTTAAAGTTGCAGTGCGGGATGATGGTATTAAACTATTATGGGGATCACACATGCGGCATTATGAATTAATGCCCACTAATGTGAGTGGCCACTGTGCATGCTTTTTTGTCAACATGGCAGTACTTCAAGAATATCTCAATTGTATGTGATAATTTAGATCTAATGTTGCATACTTTTTCATAAAAAGTTACTAGTACTCAGCAGAGGGGCTGGGAATTAGCATTTGATTAAAGCCAGTTTGGAAGTAAGTGCTGTTTTGTGGCCTCTCTGTACCATACAGTGTAAGTTTATTTTGCATTCAAATAACCCACGTAGAAGTGATGGGCTTCTTCTACGTTTCAAATGATTTTCAGTAATTAAACCAAATAAGAATTACTTGCTCCCATCCACCCTCTCCCAGCTTTATGAGGACATTTGTCACCTCTACATCTTGCCGGCTGAGGTGGAGGGCAGGTAGCAGCTGAGTGAGGCTGTGGTGGCACAGTAGATCTTGCTCCCTTTTAAGCACTGTGGTTCACTCTCTTGCAGAAATCAATCTGCTGGGGAGCTGTGTACACTGCGGATGGAAATGAGACTCTCAGTTTCAATTTACTAAGCAAGAAAGTTGCAGGGGGGAGGGCAGGGGGGTGGGGGTGAGGGGGCAGTTAGGAAGGAAAAATCAGAATTCCTTAGCCTGGCCTTTGAGCTGGGTGATGCTGTGTGCTGAGCTAGGAATAGCACTCGCACTGGCCCGGGGCGGGGAAGCTGTCAGAAACTTTGCTGTCTGTCCGTCTACAACATGTAGCAGGTCAAATTTAACAGGGCAGATTTGAAGTAAGGAGAAAGAGGACAAGTTGAGAGGTGGCTGTTCGTTGTTTTATCTTCTTTGGCAGTTTGGTTGGATTATTTTTCCTGTGCTCTTGGATCCCATTCTCATTATTATTATTATTATTTTTGTACTGCACAGTACGTAGGGTTTTTTTAAGCCTGTGATAGAAATGTCGACATGAAGCAGGACCAGAGTTCTGCCAAACGTATTAAATGATACTCGGTGATCAGAACTTAACAGCAAAGCAGTATCTGTGTTTGAGGGAATACCCACAAAACAAGTGAGGAACAAAAACATTAATGAGCCTGATATAAAACATTTTTAAAGCATTTTTATAGTTGCTATAGAAACATCTTGGCCTTCACTCTTCCTAATTAGTTGGATTTTGCACATTTTTATTTGAAAATGCAAATTGGATTTCATAAATTATTACTTATTTTTCATTTATATTTACAGTACTCTTATCCAGATACACGCAGGAAGTCTGAGGTATTAATTAGTTATATTACACAAATAAACATGACATTTATGGTCACAGGACATCTCTTGTTTTAAATATTCGTCTGGTAAATGCTTGGAGGAATTGTCCAAAGATTAATGCTTTTGTAGGAGAATTAGGTAAATATAATGAATGAGGCCTAATGAGTTTTAAATAAAGTGGATCTTTTGAGCAGTAGAAGAGCTGTAATTATTTTGGTCAAAGGAATGTAAGCCCATCTTTCAGTGGTTATGCAGGGCTAGCAATATTGCTCAGTTTTTCTCTTCTTCACCCCCCTGGAACCATCACCATTTCCATGGGTGTAAATCCATTGGGGTCCCACAGGCGAGACAAGTGTATGAAATGACGTTGCTAAGAGCTGTGTGCCTACTCCTGTCTCCTTTACTTTCTAAAGTCTTGTTTGAAGTGTTGTGCCAATCAATGTACCTTTCCGATGTTGCATGCAGTAGTCCAGGAAATACTTCAAATTCTTCCAAAATACAGTAACCTTTTCACAATTTCTCATTCAATAAGTATTCAAGTTTGAGTTAGTGAGGGCTGAGCTGAGGAAAAGGTTGCAAAGATCAGGTTCTGTGTATGTGTGTGTATACAGATTTATCCTGTGGATATGTGTCGGGAGACTCTCTGAAAATTAATTTCTTCTTGTCTTTATTTAACCTGTGGATTTAGTAAACAAGCAAAAACCTTTTTGCCTTGTTTGTCCGGTGGTTTTTCTATTGTACTTCAGTAATTTCACTCTACTGTTTTAGTGATAAGCAAGAATAGCCTGTTTTCCTGTGTCTGTATTTCCATGTAAATCCACATTTTTCCACATGCTGGATGCTAAAGAGCATCTTGGAAGGGACTTGAATAAATATCTGAAAAGTGTGGTTTATTCCTAAGTAATCTTGTTAATCAGTGACTTCCGTAGATGCATGTGTTGTGAACTGCACTACAGTTTAAACCAGTTTATTAGCTGAGAATACTAACAGCTTATTAAAATCTAGTCCGTTTAAATCATACAAGTAAAATACTAAACATATTTACTTTATATGTTTCAGTGGAAGAGAACAAAAGTTTGGAAAAGGCTTTTTTATCTCTTTAGGAAAGTGAAACCAGTATTAGCAGAGAACACATGAACAGTTACTTGATGTAGCCAGTAACAGGAATGCCGCAGCGAGTGGCTATCGAGGTGCTGCAGACAATGCTAATGGAACAGCTCCCATATCTAAAAACATTTTTGTTGGCTATTTGATACTTCAAATGCCAGTAGACAGCCAATCTGAAGAGGGAAAAAAATTACATTTCTGATATGTTACATTGTGTTAAATTGGATTCCGTTGTCATGACATGTACTGCTGTGTCATTTCATGTATTGACTTTTAACCAGCTGGAACCATGTCTTTTTTAGACATTGCAATGTGACAAAATCCAACCTGCTTTATTGAAAGAGCAGTTGCTATTTCTTTTTCGGGGTTCTGGAAACCAGAGGAGGAATTGACTCCTAAGTATTTAGGGAGTGAGAAGTATGAATATGGAGTACATTTTTATGCTGATTACTATCTTTCCTGCCAAGCAAAAGACTGTGGAATTGTGGTAGGAAGATAGCCACACAGAGGCGCAGATCTTGCAAAGTTAAACGATATAGAGGAGTGGGTCGTAATTTTCTGCTGTATGCTCCACAGGACTGAACAAAACTTGATGTGAACTGTAAAACTTTTTGCCTCATGTTCTTGCAGCAGCTTTTCCTGCCACCCATTCACATCCAGAATTCATCTGCTAGATAGTACCTGGACAGATCATGTGCACCCTGTAATGTGATGTTTCTTACTGCAATAGTGAGTGTTCCTTGCAATGGGTGACTGAGCATCTGCAGAGGCAGCTGGCTTGGCTTCACAGGGCTTGAGGAGTGAACTACAGTGGGGAGAAGTTGGTCCCTTTAATGAGGTATTAAGTATCACTGCAAAGATATGACAAAAAGGCCATCACAAATGCTTAAGAAGAAAATGACACACACTGCTCAATGCCCACAGACCCCCCGCCCCCCCAAAAAAACCCCATGTTAATACAAGTTCAGTAACTTCTGTGTAACTGAGATAGGAGGAAAGGTTTGCAGGACCAGGTCTCAGCCTTCTGTGAGCAACTTGGATGAACTGTGGTAATGTGAACACAACCACAAAAAGAGTTAAAACATGAAATTTAAGGCACAGTTCAGAGAAATGTCAAGAAGGACAGTGTGCACTTGTCTTCAGTCCAGCATAAAGGGCTGATTTGCCAGGGTGTTGTTGCACTGGTAATTCTCTCTGAAGCAGACAAGCTGTTCCCTTGTAACAGTGGCCTATGTTTCAGCTCCAAACTGGGAGAAGGGGCAAGGGTGCATTTTTCATTTTATTGTTTTGTTTTTTGGTTTTTTTTGTGGACATCACTTCTTCTGCTCTCCAAGTCCTGAAAGTATTAGTTTGTTTCTTTGTTTGCTTGTTGGGTTTTTTTTTTTTTTTGTGGGGGTGGAATGAGCAAACATTATTGCATTTGTATTCTCTCTATTTCTTCCCCAAAACACTTTTGCAGAAGGAGGGCAGGAGACAAAATGAAGTAAAATGCAGAAGATTCCTTTCCAATTTCTTTGCCAAAATGGAGGTAATGAAATCATTAGTCCTCTTGGGATTTATCTCTTTCCCTCACTCAAATTTTGGTATTTATGACATTTGCTCCTCATATGAGGAAATGCTCCTAAAAAGTCCCTAGCTGAAAATGTCTATAAATAAAGCAATGAAAGAAGGCGGGATTGGTAACAAAAAGACATTGTTTTTTGGTATGCTCTGAAGAACGGGCTACAGCATAAACCTCTCAGAATAGACTCCATCCTTCAGGACGAGGCCCCTATACCTCTCTTGCAGAGGATAAATTAAATGGTGAGGCATTTGCTGGTCCCCAGCCCCACAGAAGAAAACAAGCTCTTGAATTCAGGGCTGTCATCAGCACCGGGAAGGCCCTTGCAGGATCACAAAACAAATCGAGCAGCAGAGGGTTTCCGGGCAGCCAGCTAACAAAAATATACTATCAGAGGATGCAGTCCGCTGAGCTCTGTGTCCAACACAGCAGTGGGCTGCAAACCTGGGCTTCCGCTGCTCCGCTTCACCCCACATCTGGAGGGGCTGCGACCATCAGCGTCAGCCCTTTTTAGAAATTAGATACTTGGGGTATCAGGAAGTTGATTCGACTTCCACTTCCTTAGCAAAACACACATTAATATTTAAGGTTTTCTTTTATAAAGCCATGTTCTGTCTCGAGCACAGGGTGAAATTATGCGCTGGGAAAATTTGCTGGGCCTGAGCTGGAGCATTCAGTGATTTTGGGCCACTTTTAAAAAGCATAGGCTAATTGAATCCTGCTGGTTTGTTAGTGCTTTTTGACAGCTTTATATAAGTACTGACAAATATTTATAAAAATAGTTATATAAGTCTACATGGGTGTACATGCACCTACAGAAAGAGGGAAAATAAATCTATAAAACACTTCCACACTCACTTAGAAATCATGTTTATTATACTCAGTTCTGCACTGTGTTTTAGCATCTTTCTTCAATTAGATGGCCAGATGACACAGATCTTCCTGTTACTTTCAGTAAGCACAAGCTTTGCTATCAAGTTTGGACCTTTTGCTTTTCCTTTCTTGAAAGACAATTTCCCTTTTAAAAATGCCATATTTTATTGTAACAGATTAATAGGGTGCCACAAAACTGATAATGCAATCTTGAATGCTATGTGGAATTCTACTTCTAATCCAAAAGTCACATTTTTCATATATGAAAAAATATTTATTGTTTATGAAAGTTTATTTTTTTATCTTTTAAATGATGCTGGAATAATAATAAAAAAAAACAACCCAAAACCCACAAAATTAGTTCTTTAAGGGCTTTACTGATTCCATGTGAATAAATTTTATTTTTTTATTTTTTTGAGTAAACAGACTGTATATGTTAATGTTGGTTATCTGAAGTTTCATGGTCAACAGATGTTCAGTGGAATAATATGCAAAGGTTTAAATTCAAGCACTGAGTGTTCTTTCATGGGAAGTTTACCTTTTGGATCCAGGCATGTTGTCTTCTTAGAAACGCTAAATCCTTTTTCCCCCTATTTAATCAGAAATTAATTTAAATGTGCCCAATATATTCCTAAACACCAATATTTAAAACAACAAGCACCACTTTTGACAGCTACCTACCCATGTGCTCCTATCCGCAGATGAAACACAGAGGTCAAACCTCTGCCTTTCCTGGAAATCGGGCTTGGGCAAATAGCTGAGACTTAAACTCAACAAAGTTGGTCTCGGCAGCGCTGATGGTAAAGGAGCATTCCAGAGTCTGGAGTCATGTATCAGCGATGGCCTGGTTCCCATCCCTGCCTGCTCAGAGCTGGGAACAATTAACAAGAGGGTCACAGCTGATCCCGAATGATGGGTTGACAGATTGGGAGTGAAAGTGATCTCCTAGGTGCTTAGCCTCAAACCGCAGCCTTCGGGATCTCTGTCAGAGATCTGCAGAGTGGGGGCTGGGGGGGCTGTGCTGCCAGCTGCCAGCTACCAGGGTTCGGCTGCCATAGTGTGGCTGGAAGCGGTGTGCGGGTGGAAGCCTCATGTTGTATCTTGAGGTGAAGAGGAGCTGAGAGAGTAGAGATGAGTAGAGGATTCTGTATGTGGAAGCAACTGCCCCATGTTTCCAGGTGGTATCAAATTAATATTAGAAAAAGGGATTTTGTTGGTATTTAGGGCATTTTATTAATAAGCTGCCAGAGAGGGAAAACAGATTTGAAAGTTCGCAAGGCTTTTTTTGCAATACAAGCTGGATTACTGTCCCCCTTTAGCTCATGTGTAGCAACTCTAATTTTTGCCTGCTTCTCTTGGTGCAAGGAATCTAGATCACAAAATCTTTGTTTTCATTATCCACGTGTCTGTCCGTTCTCAGAGACACAGACCTTCACAGAAGTTTGTCTTACCACCTTTGGCTTATATGAATGTGGCATTTGCTGCAGCAAGGAGGAGTTGGGGCAGTCTTGAAAGAGGTGTATGGATGGTGCACCATCAGCTAAGGTTCTCAGCCCCAACCCATGCACAGCTCCCCATCCCAATTGGCAGACCCCTCCTTGAGCATTGCTGTATGAGAATTGAAATAGTCATCGTATCAGTTCCCAGTCCCTCAGCTGAGACCCATCAGCCATGAAAAGGGGCAGTTGGCAGTGCTTAAAATTTATGATTTTTTCCCACGGGAAGAAGCTGACATGCAAACCTATCTACAGAACCTGGCTTTGCTGCTGCTGCTTTACCTAGATGCTGAACTGGGCTTTTAATTGGTTTCTCCAGCCTATTTTCCAAGGGTAATAACTAATTTTAGGTCCTGAGAAAGTGTGTGTTGTTACTAGGGACATAGCTGTGATTTTCCAAGGAGACTGAAGGGGTGAACTTCCCAGGTCTTTGGAAGTGTCAGCCTAAGCCCATTGTGCTACCAAGCTATAAATCAGTAACTGATAAAATACTGTATGTGTGTGTGTGAGCCCTTACGTGTGTACGTGTGAGCAGTGTGAATCTTTAATGCAAGGGAGAGGAAGGGGCTTTCTGCAGGTGAATATAAAAGAAATGTTGAGTTCTTTAGAGGTGGCATCCTGGAGATAGTTATATGGGAAAAGTCAGATACGGCCTAGGGGTAAATCTTTATTTTATTTATTTGTTCATTTGGCCTGGAGCTGGACTCATCACATCATTGCAGCTGCTGTAAAACTTATGTAGGGGCTGGTACTGCAAGGTGCAACTGAGTGCCTGTTTGAGAATTCTCTGAGAATTCAGAGTACAATTTAATAAATAGACTGAGAAAGCCATCACTTCTTAGGTTTCTAAAATAACACCTTTTTCTATCATTTTTCTCTTAACTGTTTTCTATTAAAATCTTTTTGTGAGTGAAGTTAGGGGCACTGAATAATTTAACTTTAAAAAGAGAGGATTCATTTTAATAGGAAAAGAGGTGGTTCTGGAGTGATTTGTGCATTATAGGGTTTACTTTTTCTTTAAATCTGATTCCTGTGCCCTCACTGCAGAATGTTTCAGTGAGGCAGTCTTTGCTGTGAGGGGACAGCAGATGAGACACAAGGTGGAATCTAACTTGAGACCCTGAAGAAGTGGAGATATCAGCTAGGCTTCAGGTGGTTGCCCTCAAGTTTTCGCAAGAAAAACTTGTCATTTGGAATGCTAGGTTTTTCTCAAAAGGCACGGAACTGAAAGTCTTGAGAATTTCTGAAAGCTTGAGGTAGCTGTAATGCCTGAGCACTTGGAAATCTGGCCTTGTATTCATCCCTCTGTCCAGTGTGATATGCCAGAGTGAGACAACTCCAGCTGCTTTCCAGAAAAGATGGGTCTCATGGACAGATCCACATTTCTGTGCTTCAGCCCTTTGCACAGGTGCACAGCACGTGACTTGTGACAGTTTTCTCCCTACATACCAGGACTGCTATGGTTAAAAGTTTAAACAACCCTGAAATACTTGATTCCCATCTGTATTCTGCTTGCATAGGAATGTTGCCTTCTAAGTTATTGTGACTCCAACATCCTTACTTAATGAAGTAAACTCCTTTTTTATTGGTAAAGCTGTGATTTAATTTTTTTAAAAATGGAAGTGTATTTTCCTCTTTAAGGTATGAATGTTTATTTTTATGCTCCTTTTGCTTTTTTTTTTGGCTTAGGTACTCTCTCGGGTACCAATGCAATGGCCATTTGGTCATTCAGGGGGAAAAACACATTTAACAAATGCTTTTCTGACCCATATCTTGCTTTGAGATGTGCAGAAGATGGATAGTACTAAAATATTCTTCCTTCTTCCTCAGAAAAAAAACAGCTACTCAAATGTCATAGACAGAATGTATGTTTTCCATGATGTAAAGTTGCAAATTGTATTACCGTCCAGATTACTGATGTTATTTTTGAGGTGTTGTAACTAAGGGCACGGAGCAGGGCAATCTGTATATAAGACAAAGGAAAATACCCCTTTAAATTATAAATACTCAGCATGAAAAGTTCTGTCACGTTTCTTAAAAGCCTGCTGACGAATGGCTTTATGGTAGGAAATGGCTTCCTAAGCATGTTTGGTTGTGTGTGTCTGTATACCTGAAAATTTCTTTTAGCACAGATTCCCAAGAGATCTGCATGTATCTTCCTGTTTACCCCCGTTCTTTCTTGATTTGTGTGATGATGAGTGCAATATCACTTTATTGCATTGATAGGATCATATTTAGCAGCCTCACTGCTTGATTCTTAGGCTTGCCCAGAAACTATATTGACACTGATCATTTCAGAGCCTGTTATACTCCAAAACCTAAACTAAAGTCGATAGAAAACATTATCAATCCTATGGCATTTACAGAGGCTTTTCCATGGCACTGGGGTCTGAAGAGCTTTAACTTTGCAGAGATACACAAATGTTGCAAGAAATCTGCACTCACTGCTCTGTTTTTCTGGTTATTATAAAGCCAGAAAGAGCCCAACTTGGATGTGGCTTTTTTTTAAATTAATTTTCAATGAGAATGGGATAATGTTTTATTTTATGAGCTCTCCTATGAAATCTCATGGCATAGATAATAAAGCTAACAGGTATCTTCCTGATCCTATGGCTATACAGACTTTCCCTCTGTATAGCCACAGTGCTAACGACACTTAACAGAGAAGACCATTTTTCTTCTTTTTTTTTTTTTTTTTTTTTTTTTTTTTTAATTCTGCTCCATGGCTCACGAAGGACCACAATGTCAGCAAATGGTACAGCTTCATATATTTTTCAAGATATGCTTGCTACCTGTGTGATAAGCCTCATTTTAGTCACTTTTCCGATCTGGGTGGTTTTTTTTCCTATCCCTGGATTATCTTGAAGCAGGCATTTCTGCGATGCTGTGATTTGGTGATTATTGTTCTTGACATTTTTCTCCATGGAAAAAGAAGAAACTTCCTTGTGACTGCATTTTTCTGTTCCAGGCATATGCACTGCACAGCATCTTTACTATCTACTGATACCCTTTCTGAGGTTAATCTATTGTAAAATTAGATTGTAAAAATGGACACAGTTTCCACATTTACATGCCAACGCTGAAGGGCTTGTGGAATAATTCAAATACTGTACAATTCCTTTTGCAGAAATCACTGCAAAATTCATTTGTAAGTGACATGTAAACCATGCAAATTAGCATGGATTCTTCCTCAGTTCAATTCATCTTTCAGAGGCTGTTACTCTTCCCCATCTGATTGCCTTAAAAACACAGACTGTCTTCTCTTGATGGTGAAACTGCTTTAATCCCCTTTTCCAAAGGTCAACTAATCTCCAGTCTTAAGTGCAATAGATGCAAATACAGTTTGCTTGCAACGTTCCTTCTAATTTAATTCTCTTCTAAGCTTTCATGTATGAACCTAGTAATGGATCAAGTTTGGAAGGGGTCAAAAGGTTTCTGTTCCAGTAAAATGTAAATTAACATCGCATACTGATAATGGTTTGCTCTACTTTACTATAAACACTAGATACTACTCTATTGGCATATCATTTTGTGCAACAACACTGTGATCTCAAACAGCAGCAGAACATATTCTTTGTTTTATTGCAAAAATTAGTGCCTGCAACCTGTGATACAGGAGAAGCAAAAATGTATTTTTAATTCACGCTTGTTATGCAGCATCTTTGGCCTACTTGTTTTATTCCATCATCCTTAATTGCATTTATAAAGCAAAAAAAGGATGCAGATTGCACACAAATATAAAATTAACAATTACCTATTGCTGAGACCTATATAAAACCAAAATGTGATTTTTTTAATTACTTGAAAAAAAAGTCTCTGTATGAACCAGCTGTACATAGTTCCTTTATTTAGTCTTTGGTGTAGAAACCCCCCATCTTAAAAGCAAGTGAACAAGCACAGTCCAGCAGCTGATTGAGTGCAGACAGGAGAATGGCAAGCTCATTGTGAAATACTGACAATGGCATTTTCGTAGGTGGAATGTGCCCATGATGTCCTACCAAGCAGGATCATGTTTTCTTGTTAAATTTGAGAAAGGGATGGTGTTATCAGCGAGGGACACTTACAGGATTTGATTGATAAATTTACTGCTCTTGTGGATTACCTCGTCTTTTTGTGCAGGACTGGCAGAGTGTCAGGATTGGGTCTTGACAGAGACCAGAACATATGTCCATACTAATTTACGGTGAGGACCAGAGAGCCAGGGTTTCGTTAGATACCAGGCCACCGTGACATGGAGTAGAAGGCCTGGATTTCGTTGGATGGCACTTTTTCCTCCTTGAAGGCAGCGTTTCCTGTAACTGCTCTGTATGATTTCACACGGTACTGAAAGTACTGTGTGATCATCAATGGAGTATGTGCAGGGGCATGGCAATAAATGATAGGGTTATTGATTAGCTTTCCTTTTAAAACAAAAGGTTGTACAGAGCTTGTATCTTTACATGAGGAACTTAAAGTACTTTGTGTTCTACCATTGCCATAGTTTCTGGATTGCCTTTTCTGCAGTTAAACATGGAAGGTACATCGCTGTTGCAGTTGTACTGGTTCCCAGTTGCACCCATGTGTTGCTCACACTCTCTAGCAAACCCTAATGAGCATTTTTGAAACAAAACACTGCACAGGGTATCAGATTCTAGCACATGAATTATAATATGGGTGTGTGTTTTTCACCAAAGCAGATAAGGGTGGAAGATAAACAAGGTATTGCATACTGGGGAGGCCCTGTATTTTTATTTTCAAAGTACCTTAGAACAGTGGCAGTGGTGAGGAGGGCAGGCTGCCCCAAGGCTCTGCTCCTTCTCCTCTGCCCTCCTAGGAGTGCTCCCACTGGGTCGGGGTGGGGGGCTTACTGGGGCAAGGACCTTGCAGTTCTTCTCTTTGTTCCCTGGCTGCCTGAGGTAAATGGCTGGAAAACTTCAGTGAGCATCTTTCTCTAGGTTTGCAAAAAAAGGAGAGAGGGGAAAGAGAAAGACAGGAACAATCCAAATGTGCCCTGCCAGCTTGAAATAGCTCGCCACAGGTTTGAAATCCATTTCCCACAATGGTAAGAATTAAAAAGCCACAAAAGCCAACCTGTACATTTGTGCTGTTTGAGGATTGCTGATACACAGCAGAGCTGTCATTTTAGGAGGAAATCATCCATCATCTGCCTGCTTGTCCCCAATAATCACCTTCTATTACAGTCAGATTGAATCTTCAATTGGTGGTGTAATGCCAGTTTTTCCACAGTTCTCAGTTTCCTGTTCTTTACAGAGGTATTCAAAATAATTTGCCATTCAACTCTACAAATGTAGCAGTTGTGGAGAATATTATTATTGTTAGTAAGTTGCTTCTAAAGCAAATCTGTGCCAAAGAACAATTTGCTGAATTAATGATTGGTCACCCATTTACATTCCTCTCCCTTTCTTCCCCCCCACACCCAGTTATGATTTTGTAATCGTTGTTGTTGTTGTGTTTCATATACACTGATGCAACATACAATTTGAAAAAGATGTTGAACAATGACCCTCTTGCTAATGATAAAAGCAATGACCTGATTAGAGAGACTCCATCAAGCAGAAAGCTAAGGGTGCTAGTGCAAGGAAAACTCACAGAGATAAAATGTACAGTGAAAATGGCAAATGTTAAGACAGAGTTTAGGATAGGCTTTATGGTGTCTTCCTCACTTCTCACTGCTGGTGTGTGGGAATACAGGGAAGGCAACAAGGATAGACAACTTAACTGAATCTCTCAAAGATTTCTGAGTGGAGAAGATATAGGGAATGTTTTGGGGATAGTGAGGGCTCAACAAAACTTACCTGACTTCTAAATACTTTAAGCATATGTGAATTTTCACATCTTTTTTTCCCCTTCTCACCAGTGTGAATTAAGATGCAGCCTTGTACTAAATTGAATCGCTGCCTATCTTTTTCAGTGCTTGTGATTGGCTCTGCTTTTCACATGTCATTTTAGTCTTCACCTAATAGCTTTCTTTTACCTTTTTGCAAAAAATTGAAGTACTGTATTAAAGCAGAAGCCTTTAGGGCATACAATGTTTTTTTTTTTCTTTTTGGAAAATAAATAATACTAAAATTTAATTACTGTGCCTACTACTTCAGTGAAGTTTTGGTTCCTCTTTCCAAAGTCCAATTTCCTACTTTGTGGTTAAAGCTCCAGTATATTTTGAGGGCTGTGTACTGTTACATGCCTGAATTCAGCAAAGGAAAATAGGAAATAATTCACTCTGGCTTGAAAAGGGTGGGGATTTCTTTGTTTCTTTTTATATTTATTCAGGAAAAGCTGACAATCGTCCCACATTAATGAACAACACCATCAATCAAAGTGCTGACAATGAGCGGAAAAGCGAGGTAGATGTCAGACTGACGGCATATTGCTTTTTTCAGCTAAGCCAGGGCTGTTTATAGCACTTTTCACTGGCAAAACTGTGGCTGCAGTGTGACAGGAATAGAAATCAGAATCAGAAATTGTGTGTTCAAAGTTGCTCCTGTGTTTTATAATTTGAAATTAACATTGAAATCCAGTTGCTCCTCTGTCATTTTCAAAGGTTTGCTTTGCAAGGTGGCAGGGTTTTTCCTATCTCCTGGTGAAGAATAGACCTTGCTTTCACTAGTTCACTTACTTCAAGGGGAAGCTGACAGGTTCCCTCTGCTGCTGACCGGCCATGTGCCTGGGACAGGGTCGCTGGTACTGATAAGTTTTTTTCCCTGTTTTGCTGCCTGAGAAGGGTGATGTGCCACATGATTTATGGAGGATAGAGGGATGTGAATGCCCAAATCTTAGAGGCTAAAATGTCATGTGACCTGGACTGCAGTGGAACTAAAAGCTGTGACACAACAACAACAAAAAAGGGTATTTTGTCCACTGCCCAACCTATCAACCCATCTTTATTCTCTTGCTCTTTCTGGAAGATGTGGATTGCCTCTGTCACTTCTTAAAATAGCCACCTCAATGACTATCTCAGGAATCTCTCTTTTATTCAGGATCTGCAATTTAAAACACCCATACCCATTCCCCTTCTCCTCCCCTCCCAGCTGAACTAATGCCAACTTTTGCCTAAACGCTTGGCCTGACAGAGTGCCGTGGAACTCCTCTGTTGCTGCTGGGACTGGGTTATTCCCTGCTGCAGTAGCAGCAGCATGGGGCAGTGAATCAATCCCATTTCTTTAAAGCTTGTGTAGAAATTACTGTGTTATTGGAAATCTCTTGAGTCATTGCCCCATTGTATGACCTCAGGCAAGTAATTTCTCCTCTCTTTGCTGCTGTTTCAGCCCTCACCCCAAATCTATCTGGTCACTAGACACTGTTAGATCATCAGGACAAGGCTCTATCTCTCACAGGCATGCACACAAGTACTTCTAGATCAAAAAATGGGGAGGGAGTGGTGAATACAAAACCCAGGAATGATTCAGTCATTTCTGCTCTGAGAATTTAATAAGAAAACATTTTTTCCTACTTCTCTGCTGATGTGTGGGAAAACTTTTCTTAAACTTTTTTCATATTTGAAACATCTGAAAGTTTTGAATTTCCCTTAATTGTCTCTTTCCCACCCTCACTCAGTACACAGAAAGAGGAGGAAAATGGGGAAAAATGATTAAACTGAAAAATATTGTTGGAGAACTTAATGTTTCCTTTTAATGATTTGGAACTTTCCAAAGACAAGGAAGTCATGAAAGGTTGGAGCAGCAATTAAAAACAAAAACCAAACCAAACCAAAAAAAGAATCCCATACAAGAGATTTCATAGAAGGCTCTGAAGCTTCAGTGGCTTTAAATAGGAGACTTTTACAGCTATTTCCCTTCTGCATTTTCAGTGGAAGGGCATAGTACAACCGTGGGGTAGGAGGTGCCTCCTGTGACAAGAGAGCATCCCAGCAGGGACTGGCTTGGTCCAGATGGGAGGGGTTTAGCCCAACATCACTCTGTTACTAAGTACCTTATGGTGTCCTGTGGCAGACTGATACCCACTGCCATAGGAGTGGACCATCTTAGCCAGCTGACAGCGGGTCACATATTTAGGACTATGGCACACAGCATATCTGTGTAAAACCATGAAGGGCTGGTGGGTGTTAGGAAGAGCATCACAACCCTGTCTTCCTCTTGGTGGGCTGGGTTTAATTCTTCTCTGCCACAGCCACTGTGCTGGGTCCTGGGTCCCCTGGTCCTGAAAATAAACATCCCTTTATTTTCCCTGTTGCTCCTCTGGTAATATATTGCAGCTCCCCAGGGTGGAATTAAAGACTGAGGACATTAGGGACAGGTGAGTGCTCTGGAACTGCAGGAATGGAGACTTGGAAAGGCATTAGCCAGAAAAGCACATGATCCATCTCAGAGAGGAACAATGTGAAGAAGCAAAAAATGTCCAGTAAACTTGTAGTTAAAACTTGTCCCATTACTTCTGTTTTTTATTCCTATAAGTGGGTTGAGTCCCCATCCCTGGAGGTATTTAAGAGGTGTGTAGATGTAGTGCTGAGGGATATGGTTTAAGCAAGGTCTTCACAGTGTTAGGTTAATGATTGAAGATATTAAAGTTCTTTTCCAATCTAGGAAATTCTATGATTTCATGATAAAAATAGTCAGTACTTCTGCAGCCTTCTTCCACTTTCATGCTTATGCTGCAGTTGTACTCATATTTGGGGCAAATCCAGTATCTGTTAGAGAAAAATTCTCTTTTCAATTTATTAGCCTCCAGAAGCGCACAGAAGAAGGATCAAAGCAGTGAACAGTGTCTGTGAAAGAGCAGAGTGCACTATCAACAGGTTATGGTGTGCAGGGGTACTCCATGGGGGACATGGTATGCCAACATTCAAGATCCGGTCTTTTTTTGGTTGCTTGTAACCTTCCAGCAGCAGCATGCATGATTCAATGGAGGGCCCAGTGAAAAGCTGCATGGTATTTTGCTTTCCTGAGTCGTGGAGCTTTCTTTTTAATGTTGTTCAGGGAGATCTACCTTAGCACAGCATTGTGGATCACCTTCTGGAGCCTTCTACTTCTTTCTTCTGAAACATGCTGTGCTCCTCCACCAGGGCTGGTGGCAGGTACCAGTTCAGAGGGGTGTGGAAAGGGTAATTCTGCAGGAGGCTGAATGTACAAATAAGGCATCTTGAACAATGGAAAGCTCATAGTGGGGTGGAAGTGGGTGGAAATACTGACTCTGTGGAGCTTAGAGAAACAGCCGCCCTCACATCTCCTTCATCATCTGAAACAAATGAAAACTGGGCTGATAAAATTCACTATGCTATTCCCAGCTGTTTCATTTAAAGTTTCCTTACGTGCAAAGTAACTAAAAACTAGAGATGTAATTGCTACAAAATGCAACAGTATCTAGCAAAAATTACAGCTACTCGATGAAATATATATTTTGTCATCATCAGCATAAAAGAAAGAACATTCTCATCCAGAAATGATATGTAAATAAATAAACTCTAATTGGTTTGACAATGCCCCTTTTCCTGGCAGTGCCAAGAATCCTAGCATTGTAATTACACATTTCTGGGCAGACATGTGGTTTCCATTAAGAAAGACTTGTGATTGACTGAGTTCATGGGGCATGTCAGAAAAAACACGTCAATGTCTTTATAAAATGAAAAAATAGTTCCAAATTTACTTCCAACTTCATGAGAAATGTGCATTTGTAAATACTCTGAACATGGTACAATAAACAGAAGTAGGGTAAGTCACTATCAGGAAAATTTGCCAAATTTGTGTTAGAATATAAACTTAGATGACTAAATGCACCTATTTGTATTTTTGTAAGGGAAAGTTTTTGCATGTTTGGTGGGCCTTTAGAGTTTTCCTAACCTTTTTACTCAGTTATTTCTATTCAGCAGTGCAGTAATTGAAATTGTTTCCAATGAAAATGAAAACGATATTCAAAGTCTACCACATTTTGTTTTACCTACATCACGCAATAGCACTTAGAGCTTAGACACAAGCTTTAAGAGAAAAAAAACGGCACAGTTTTGGGTTTTGTTGGTTTGTCATTTGTTGGTTGTTTTGTTTTGTTTGTTTTTTTTTTCTGCAAGGAAGGAGAACTGGCTAGTTATGTAAGGGAAAATTTTATCTAAGAGTATTCTAAACTAAAATTCTAATGACTTCTTTTAATCACTTATAATGACTAAAATGTTGGATAGTTTATTTTCTGCCTTAGCATAAATACTTTTAAAATGACAAACATTTTAGGATGCTGCCAAATACTGTCATCTCTTGGCAACCTTAACATTTTATGCTAGATGTATTTTTCTTGACAACAAAACAGTTCTCTCTGTTTCTCCTCTTCCTTTTGAAAGACAGCAGTGGCAAATACAGGGTGTTTTTAAAATTGATTATATCCATGATGGATGACCTCTTCTAGATACAAATACAGACTAAAAATCTACTTATTAAAACCCCAAAATCTTGTGGGGGTCAATGACTGTGCCCTTTTACAATCGTGCTAAATAATAATATTTCTTTCTTGACCCCTCCCAATATAAAGTGAAAATAAAAAGTCTTAATTCTGTGTCAAGAAACACTGCTTTTATGGATAGGTCACAGCACAGTGAATCTAACTGTCCTGCCTGTGATTCACTTCTCTGCCACAGGCTCCTGCCATGGATGTGGATTTAGTCCACTTTGTGCCTTCACCTCGTTGTGAGGTTATAATTTACTAATCACTGTGAAGAGCTCGCGTGGCACAGTGCGGAGGGTCAGATAAATGCCTACAAAAATATCTACAAAGACAATCTATCAAAGAGCTTAAATTGTGCAGTATGTCTGCAATATGTTTTAATAATTTTTAAACTTTAAAAAAATACTTTGAAACTCTTTATTAAATCTTGAATTGGCAACAAAAACTATACTGTTCAGATAGCGCTAGGCAATGTTAAAAAGGAAGAAATATATAGTCTAAGTTGTTAAAATGGTACAAGAATAGGACCTGAACAATACACATGCAAGTTTATTAAATGCTTAAAAATATCTGAAATATCAAGCAGTAGAATGTTTATAAAGGTCATGAGGCAAAATTATGTATAGGGAATCAAATGTAAATCATTTGGCTCAAGAAGAACAGTACCCTATCACTTGCAAACACCTTTGGACCTTAGTCAATATGTTGGTGGACTCATTTAGCTTATTTTTTGCTCCCATTGTCACTCCAAGAAGCCTGGAGACTGGACAAAAGGGCCTGTCTGATGCATTTTGACCAACCAGTCCATGCTATTAAATGTTCTCACAGCAGAGAATCTTGTCTTGCAGAACTGGTCTTTTCTATTTATTTAAGGAACAGTGGAAACCACTGTCTCAGTTTTTAAGTGGGTCCTCAAAAATTAACTTCTCTGGAAGGAGAAAGTGTGGACTTTGTTCAAATGATTGCACACCATACAAATCTGAGTTCATTTGTTGGCTGTAATGTTTGTGTGCATGCTATATTGGTAACTGCTTCTGTAAATAATCTTTTAGGTAGTGTGCTTAGAGGAATCACTGTTTGCAGGGCATGTATGCAAGTTTTGGAGATCCACAGCTGAACTTCTGGTCCTGGTTCTGGATTTATAAATCATGGCAATCTGCACAAAATACCTAAATGTGTCTGTAGTACATAGCATCAACCAAAGGGTCACCGAAGGAGTATCTGTAGTCTGTTCAACTACAGACTACAGCCCTGAGTGTTTTAAAGTGTGTGGTCAATGTGAAAGTAGCTTGGAAAAATCCCCGTCTTTACTTTGCCAGATGTGCTCTCTCAAAGGGGAATAATAACACTGTGAGTGCCCAGAGGAGCTGGTGAGGTCTTGAGGACCCACCTATAGCAGAACCAGTGTCTTCATCTGATATATGATGATAAGTTTCTGGAGCCATTGCATGTTTTATTAAAAATGCTTTTTATAGAAAGATTATTTCGTTCATAGTTTCCTGTAGTACAGTTTCATTAAGCTGAGCTTTTCTGTTCTGTATATAGTAATAGCATTACTGATCAGCCATATTAGCAAGGTTTCAAAAGAACAATTGTGCCTCTGAAAAACCTTGGTACAGCAGTTAAAAATAAACTTTCAGCAAATAAGCACCTTACTGATGGCAAGAGAAGTACTCCCTTTGCTGGAGTGTCTGCTGTTTCAATTTGCTGTGAGTCTGGTGTCTTGGTTTTAGAGTCAGAAGGACGTAAGGACATTGGACTCTGCTGAGGTAGCCTGCAGTTATGATGGATAGTCCAGAAAGCATAAAGGGTTTTTTACGTTTTTTTGTTTGTTTGTTTGTTGTGTTTTTTGTTGTTGTTGTTGTAGTTGAGTTTTTTTTGTTGTTTTTTTTTAAAAAAAGCCCAGTTTAGCATAAATGGCTCTGAGATGGAGGGACTGGCTTAACCCTCCATTTTTCTGAGTTCAGTGGTAACCCTTGCCAGTGAGATTTGGTGTCTAGGGCCAATGACAAACACAACTGAACACAATGGTCTAGCAAGCACCTGGTGCACAAATCATCCATTGAGGTCAAATGGGGGTGTGAGAAAAAGGAAGGAGACTTTTTGCTGAAACTCCCACACAGGCTGCCTGCTTAGTGCTTTTATCATTCATTATCAGTTGCTCACGAGACTTTGCAACTTCTCTTTATAATTCAACGAAGGGGTTCTGGGTGAACATAAAGTTTGTGTTTTGGTTAGCTTGTGGAATGTCAGCAAAGATGGAGAAGAAATCTGTTGTATTAGTGTCTGTTGGGATAATGGAGGTGATGCAACAGGGTCCCACAAAGGGATTGATGGTGCTGTAGCACTGTAGTGACATCTATCATATAAAAATATTTGGAATCTTTTACTTAAGTAAGCAGAGCTGTAGGAGTCTCTGTGACTGGGAAGAGTGGGCTGTTGATTTGAATGTCTAGCTTTGAGCATTTGTTCTGTTTAGGAAGTTTGTAACAAAGTGGACAGAGTGGCAATGGCAGAGACAGAGCCTTTTGCTTCTTCTTGTCTTTTCTGTGATAACAGCCCCAAAGCCCTATTATGTGAACAGAGGCAGAGGAAAGGGGGATTGCCATAATGAAATAAGTGCATGAAATGAGGGATAACACAATTACTGGCAAGAATCTGGCAATTCTCACTCTTAATATAAACTTCACAAGACTTTGGGGGGAACCTGGCCACCTTGGAGTAGCTGCTGTAAGAAGTAGTTCATCCCCTGGGAGCTCCTCCACATAAAGCTGTTAGGAGCAGTGTTGAGCTGTGATCCAGGATTTCCCCTCTGAAGAGCTGTGGGGGGTGGTTTCTGATGCCAGACAGCTGTGTGGCTGCTGATCCAGCTGCACTGCATTTGGGGAGAGGAAATTCAGGAGTCAGTACCACAGGGGCAGACTTTTAGTAGCATCAGATGGCAGGGGCTGAGATTTTCTCTGCAATTTCCAGCGCTGCTTGTCCTAGGCAGTTACACCTCCTCTGCCAAGGTGATGTTGCTAGTCTGCCTGTTTGCAGCTCCAGAGTTCTGCGCTAGGATGCTGAACGCTCTACTAGTGAGTAACTTAAAGCCTGATTCACAAATATATGAGAATCTTACATGATCTGTAGGAGCCTGCTTTTCCATTGCTTTGAAAGGAAAGTTACACATCTAAATGGAAGTTTAGGGATCTAAATACCTTCATGGATGTTGGTTTGAAGCAAGTAACTTAAGTGGTTTTGAATATCATATCAACAATATATTGCTTTGCTTCTGGTTTAAAAAATTATGGGGAAGACTTGGGATAAGTTAAGGGGATGATAAGGCTGACTGTAAATTGAGAGAGGACATTGGCCTCTCTCTGATGTTGCTGTAGATGAGTCACTTCTCCACATTAAGACTAATCTTATAGTGGCTTATGAGCCTTACCAGTTTAAAAAGAATACTTTGAAAAATTTTTTAAAGTGTTTGAAGTGAGTGGGCAGGTTCAGGAGGGAGCTTTTTTTCACTATTCTTTTGGCAGGGAACCAGGCACTAGATGTTTTCACTTGGTTGTACCATCAGAAACTCAAAATCCCCCAGTGGGAATGTCTGACATCTTCTAGAATAGGAGGATTCAGGGATCTTAAGCTGTAGAAAATTCCTCTTTTGGAGCAGAACAGAAACCCCCAAGTCCAATGGGAAAAAAACCCTCTATTTTCATTATCTGATATTTCTCCTCATAGATGGAATATTTCTCTGTGTATTCTATCACCCAAAGAGATTAACCCTGGAGGGAGTCTCTGTCTTCCCATCCATGCACTGTGATCCCTTTTCCTGAATGACATGTCCTGCTCCGTGTTGTTGTGTGCATATGATAATTAAATGTGTCTTCAAAGAGCACTGAGGATGGGTAGTCTTAAAGCTTGCTGCTTAATTACTTCAGCTTCATCCTGTTGCTTCCCATCGCTGTGCAATCAGTATCACTCGTTGATATTGGAAACAGATACCTGAATGTACAGCCTCTGAGTGGTTTAGGTTATAGTGTAAGAGAATTTTAATAGGAATACACAGTCAATTACACTTTCAGGAAGGCCAATAAATGAATGTACCTTTTCAGAAAGTGCATTTATGTACACAAAAACTCTTCATGTTCCATTTTGGTTCTTCTATTTATTTATTTATTTGTAAATTTATTTTATTTTAAATGTTTCAGTTTCCAGGAAACATAACCAAGTAGGAGACAGAGCTTTTTCAGAGAAAATGCCAAATATAGTGCTTGTTTCATTTAAAAACATGCCTTGGAAAGCAATAATCTTACATTACGATGGAGGACAGAGAGTAATGAAAATGCGAGTCTGGGTCTATTTGACCATTTTGAGGAAAAGCAGGGTTACAAAAAGCCTTCT
Source organism: Ceyx cyanopectus (assembly GCA_013401355.1). Taxonomy (NCBI): domain Eukaryota; kingdom Metazoa; phylum Chordata; class Aves; order Coraciiformes; family Alcedinidae; genus Ceyx; species Ceyx cyanopectus. Next base: position 33,469 of record VYZU01040758.1, on the reverse strand, counting down.
AATGAGGTGAATATGTTCTAATTTGATTTATTATTTTTTTAATATTGAGGCTATTTCTGCAGCCTACTTTAAAATGTTAAATTAAGATGTGATTGTTTTTTACCTTTTGGACTTCCCCCTTCAGCTCCAGCAACACCTTACTGTTTGAACTGTTGCACTTATTGTACTCTGAGCAACATTTTACATTAATAATGGTCTGCAATATCCCATCCCAAAATACATAACTATTTTCTAACATATTCAGATGTGATATATGGACCTTATAGCAAATTAATGTGGGTGCTGCTGTGTGTGCTCTGTACAGTCTGTGATGTTAAAGAATAGAATTAATGCTCTATTTAAAATGGAAGTGGTGATACATTTGATGGTAGTACTTGAATTATTTTATAGGAGAATTTGGAGGCATTATGATGCTTCCAATGTATGTATATTCTGATAGTAATCATGTGGCAGGGATAATCCCCTGTACCAAAACAAATAATACATATTAGAATACAGAATTCAAAATTTTTATGATTACTAGGTAAAATGATTTTCAAATTAGTTTTTAATGAGTTCTAATATTTTAATACAATACAGATTTTCAAGTTAGAAGTGCTTTTTTAGATTTTCTTTTGTTTTTGTTTTAGACAATGGGATACAATATTACTTCATGGGATAACATTTAATTAAAATATACTAATTTATGTATTTGTTTATTAGCTTTATCCCTAAAGCAGCAAAAACCTCTGTGTAATTTTTATGAAAAATGTAAATGAGGACTTTGGCATCACTAATAAAGTGGAATTAGCATACATTTTAAAAAATGGCTTGTTTCACTTTAATAGCATTCATAGCAATAGCTTTAAAAGTGCTGCTTTGACTGGGAGCACAATGAGTTTACACCGAAACAGCCGAGGTTTCCTTCCTTTCTCTGGCCCAGAGTTTGATGTTCTACTTTTATCATCCTGTTCAGTTTGGTGGAACCTGTGTACAGTGCCCCTTGATTTGTCACATCCTTGGCTCGTGCCTGTGTTGTGGTGCCTATTTACATGGTCGGTGTCTGACTGGACGTGCTGGTGGCTCATTCTGACTAAAGGCGTCTCCAGCGTTGGCTTTAGCTGAGCCAGGATCAGACTGCTCTGGGAATAACCTTCTATTTTTCTAATTTCCTTTTTAGCTTTATTAGGTTTTACCTGATGAGGTCTTGTCAAAAAGAAAAGTTTCCTCATTACTTTCAGTGTATGAAGAGTTGCAATGCAAAAACCCAGTCAGTCCTGAGATGGACAGACTTTCCATTGAAGTTTATAGGAATTTTGTCTGAAAAAGTCTATTAAGATCAGGCCTCAAATTTTTATCCTGTGATATAATGCATCACTGCAAAAAAAGCACAGTTGCTGGCAATCAGATAATGAGACTGTGTTTGAGTTTCTTTGTTGTTTTAATCATAAGTAATTTTAGAAGATCCCATAACTTGCTGTGGGCTCAATCCTTGGTGCAGTCAGTGTGGCTGGGCACAGCAAGTTGGGCTGGCTGGGTTTTCAGTGATGAGGTCTTCATGTTTTGTACTTGCTCGGGAGTATTTGTATGTGTAGATTAGAAAGAAAAAGCAGTATGCCCCTCCTGTCCTCTCCAAGTTCCTCATCTCTTTCTTAGTACACTTGTAAGAATAATAAAATCAAAATACAGGAAGGTAAGTAGTTTCAGAAACAGTTTGAGAGCACAATTGCCAAGCACTACTTTCAGCGGCTAAAATACAAAAGAGCTGCCAACTGGTGCTCCAGGAGGGTGGCTTGGTGGTGGGTGGCAGAAGTATCTGCTCTCCCCATGCTCCCCCACCCTTCTGGCTGTGGGACCCCACTGAGACCCCTCCTGAGTGCCCAGTACAGGGACTCCTTGGCCTCCTGCCCATTTTTGCCTGAAACATAAAGGACTGTCATTGATCCTCCTTTATTTAAGCATCCCAAGGGGTTTAGATGTCCCCAGGGGTCTTTATCATCCTAACCCCACACCATCTTCCTGTGGAAAATACTCCCCAAACACACCCTGGCCTATTCCCTGCTCTCCTGTGTTACTTACCTGAGTTTGCACCACTTCAGTGTGTGCCTTCACAGGCAGTCTGTGCAGGGGCTGTTTGTTAACAGTCTGTCAATAAGCATATGGTTTTGGGGAAAAATACTGTGTTTTGCACACAGGCTGCTTGGGCACCAGGAGTTGGGGTACAGCTCTGATCCAGGGGGCTGGCAGGATGTATGGGGTGAGAGGAGAGCTATTGGACACAGAAGAGCCAGGAGCCACAAAGAAGGAGTTGCAAAGAGTTTACAAGCCTGTCTGGCAACACTGCCACTGAGGGATAGCAGAGTCCCCTGGACAAAGCACGGGGACACAGGGATGTGCTTTTTGTGCAAAAATTTCCCTTGCCCTTTCTCTGGTGAAGTAAAAGCAATGCTGGTTTGCTGCCCATCCAGAGGAACTTTACAAAAAGTAACAGTGCTTTTTGTTGTTGTTGTTGTTGTTTTCTACCCCGCTGCTTTGTTTTTATTGTTAGGGTTTGTTTTTGTTTTTTTTTTTTGTCAATTATTCACGTCATTGAAAAGTTTTAATGAGGAAATCACAACTGCAGAAAGGTCAGAGATGAAAAAAAAGAGATGAAAAGCAGAGATGACTTTAAAAATAACGCCCAGTTTTACTGCGCGACCAACTCCCAGTGCATTTTGAGATGAAAGGGAAAGAAAAGCTTCACAGCGTTTAAGCAATAAAAGTGCTACAAGGAAAAGCTCTTTCATAGTCTTTGGCTGGCATGATGGGTTGGTAACTATATGGGAAGGGGGACAGAAACAACTTCTGCAAAGCAGTGTAGAGTATGAAAGGTAACGTACACAGAATCGGAACTCACCAGGCAGATGTATATACATGTGAATTGATATTACATATAGTCATGAGCAGATGTAGGGCCTGATTCTTCAGGCATGTTATTCAAATGAGAAACTATTTTATCATGAGCAATTGAGATGATCATAAATTGGACTGATTAAGCACATGGTTAAATCTGAGCAGGATTTAGTTCACTTAGTTATTCCTAGATAAGTCTATATTCCATCAGTGTAAAAACAAATTACCTTAATGTGACATTAATATCTATTTGCTACCATCTGAGATCTTTTAAAATGGTATTTAATTTCTTAATATTCTGGGACTTCTTTTCCTTAAAAATTTCATGTATCATTAAAAAAAAAAAAAAGTCTAGTCTAAGTCACAAATGCATCCTTTTTTCTCATGTATATTTGATACCAGGCTCCAGTCTAATCTGATAAAGTGCACTTTGCCTGTGGTGTCTTACAATAAGATGGCTGCATTAGTGCCGGGAAAAATCAATACCGATTTATAATTTACCATCGCAAAAACCTATCACTTTTTATGACCCTCCATCCTGACTCATTAATATTACATTAAAACACACACACCCCCCACTGCAACAGGGTGAAATTGTAAGCTTGTCAGATTTGCAGTCATAAAGAAAGCTTTAATTTGTCTTATTTTGGGAATTCTGCATTAGATTTTGTTGATTTGTGTGACTTTTAAAAATTTTATTTTCCTTACTTTTGGTGGATTTCTGAAATGCATCGTGGTAGTGCATTGATTTCTCAGCCAACATGTCGCTTCAGTTTTTTATTTTTCTTTGCATGAAGACATGGTTTTCAAATAATGTCTGTCCCTTAAACATTTCAGCAAGATAAGGTAAATCACTCAGAGCTGTTACTTGTTTGGGCTTTGCACTCTTGGTTAGAGGTGATAAAAGTATAACAGGTTCTATCCACTAGTAACATAGTTATTTTCTAATCATGACCGGATTTTTGTTTGTTTGCTTTTCATCTAGATTCTAGAAGACTCTTTTGGGGAAAAATGTAGAAATCAAATCAGTGTATCTCATGTCATTAGTCTCTTCAAATGCTTTTCTTTTCTGAGTGGACAAGAGCAAAATGATCAGTTGGGTGTTGTTGGCCCAGTCCTGTGGGATAGAAATGTCTCTGTGAAGTTTATAGAACACCAGCATCTCCAGCAGATTTCAATGCGCCTAATAGTTTCCTCCCTTCAGTGTGTGCAGACAATGACAAGAACTGTGAAATGTAAAACCAATAGCGAATTGGAATTTTTAACATTTTAGAAAAAAAAAAAGTTAAACCCAACCAAAACAGTACGTCACCCCCTGCGAATAAAATTAAAACAGTTTCATACTCACATGTTTTTGGACTCCAGAACTCCTTATATCTAAATTCTTTCCAGTTAATGTAAAAAATAATGATGTCAGTGTTTATATTGGCAATGGAAAGGTGCTCATATTTATTTCATACTATTCCCAGAGAGTTTCCAGGGAGTTTTTAATTTTTCTTGTTAATATCCTAAAAAGAGATATTTCATCCTAAAAAGACAGTTTGTTTGCTTTCTTCTTGCATAAAAGGAATAAATAGGTAAATGCTGTGCTAACACAGAAGTAAAAAAAACCTAAACCAACCAACCAAACAAAAAAACCCCAGGAAATTCAGTGTGTTCTCAAGTGTGCAGAAGATCCACACCGTGCAGCAAGTACATGTCGTGATTGGGTTTTTAAAAGACGTTCGCCTCCCCACTGACTGACAGGGCCTATTGATTTTTTAGGTTTCTGCCGTCATCAGTTTTCAGCCTCACAGCGGCCATATGTCGAGGTCAGGGCGTGCGGGGGCTCGGGCAGGCAGCCTTCGCCACATCCAAAAGTGAAGGGCCGCTGAAAGAAAATCAATCATGTCATAAGTGGGAAGCATCAAAAATTTTCCCCCTGTATGGCCAGGGCCCATCAGGCTGTCTCCACTCCCCAGTGAAGGTTAGGCATCTGTCAAGCCAGGCTAGGTGAAAAGTATTAGAAATGCCAGTTAACCCGTGGTATGGCTGAGCAGAGCTGTGCTGCCTCTGCCTTTGTTTGCTCAGGAAATATGACAAGGTTAGCATTTTCACTTAATTTTTGAGACAAGGGAGCTTCCCCCCCACCTCTCCCCACCCAGGTCATCTGCAGAACATACTGTACTTGCTCCGGTTTTGGCAGCCACTGGTGAACGGTGCAGGGGTTGTGCTGTGTGTGGGCACAGGGCACGCGTTTGCGTGGGTACGCGGGTGTAAAACTCATCCATCCACGTGGATGTTGTACTTACTTCTGGGAAGTCAGCACAATCTGTTCATAAGGTCCTCAAATGTGGTTCTGAAATGAAGCATCACCACAGGAGCGCAGCTTTTTTGAGCAGAATGTGTAAGTTTTCAGTGTTTTAGCTTGTGGTTTGATGTTGGTTGGGTTTTTTTGTGGTTTTTTGTGTTTTGGTTTTTTTTCTCCCATTAATGATCAAATTATCTGCTCCTGCCCTGTGCTGATCTGGATATTGCTTGACTCTTGTTTCAGAATATCTTTACTGAATTAACAGTAAATATTTCCATTGTTCCGTTAATTGAGGAAAATATATTTCAGGCACTCTGTGAAAGTATACTTGCTGTGCTGTATGATTTTAATCTTTCTCCTCCTTGTTCCATTTAAAATCCATACAATTGGATTGTGCAATTATGCTAAATAATCGATCTTCTGTATCTTGTTTGCCACTTACATGATGCCTCTCACAGAGAGGAAAATGTATCTGAGAATGTCCACTAAATTTGAAATACTGATTTGGTAATACACTAGGATATTTAAGATTATATTGGCCATCTTTCAAGCTTTCTGATTGCCAATCATCTGCCCTGAGGAATATTGCAGTAGGCTATGGCTAATAGAGTGTGTGTGGATTTATTGTTAAGCAATTAGGCAAAAAGAAAACAATTTTATCAGTACAAGAATGGGAGCATAGCCTCTTTTTTTGTTGTTGTTTGTGGGATTTTTTTGTTTTGTTTTGTTTTTGTTTGTTTGTTTGTTTGTTTGTTGTTGATTTGTTTTGTTTTAATTCCAGATGAAGAGCAATGCTACTTTCACTAAAGGTAGATTTGCTCATTTACTTTTATGAAAAGCCTGTATTTTCCATGTTTCAGGACAATTATATATCTTGTCTGCATGTGTTGGTCTTGTTGACTTGGCTGAATAGAAATATCTCTTCCATGAGTGATGCTGCCAATTTAAGATCCCGAGGAGGATTTTTCTGCAAGCGTTTGTCAGAGGAACAGAGCAGCAGCACAACTTGCTTTAGAGCTTGTTCTGTGCACAGCGGATGATCCCAGGGAGATGATAGGATGGGATCTGTGAATGAGACTGAAAGCTGTGCTGCAGCTTGCTGCTTCAACATTGACTTTTGCTGCCTGACCTGAGATGTATACTTCCTAATAAATGTTTTAGCTCTCTACACTCCAGTGATTACACTCTCCATTGAATACAGATAAAAAGACAAAATGTTTCTTTAATCAGTACTGTGATGTGAGACCGTTAAGGTAATAGTGCTTGAAACTATTAGAATCTTGAAGATATTGACTGGCTTGCTTTTGGTGTTTCAGTGATAATTGTATTTTTAGGCTGTGTTATGTGGTTTTATAGTAGTTATTCTAATACAGAAGGCTTCCTTGTCCATCTTGAATCATAGGGATATAGAGAGGGGAAGAAATTTTGCAGTCCTGAGCTGCAGGTGCAGATAGCAGATGACCTAATTGGGTCTGGGATAATTTGGTTTGAAAGTGTGCAAGGAAATCCAGGTCATCGTTCTGGAATCCACAGTGAATAAACGTAGATAGATTTGAGGGGAAAAAAGTGTTTGAAACCTTCCTCAAAGTGCATTTTAAGCTCTTGAAGTGTTATGGGGAAGACTGGTGACAAAAGTTACCTTTTGTGAATTTAAGCCAAATAGGTTTCCTGTGGCCAAAGAAGTCTCCCCTCTGCAGCAGTGTTATTCCCTCATTCCCCAAGGAATTAGGGTCTCCAGGTGTAGGGCACTCGCTTCATTCACTAAAACCAGTTATTCTGACTCAGAGAGAATTAAAATCCAGAAGAGACCATGGATGGTTGAGGCTGACTTCTGCTTAGAACCCCCCAGAGAAACTCACCCCTTTGCTACTACCTCCAGCTTGTAATATATAACCAAACCTTCTCTTGGGGAGGATAAGCTGGACATCTCACATGAACACACACTTGCAGTGTATGTTCATGACTCTAGCAGGGCTATTTCCACCACTGCACACCAGTGGTGATTTCCTCCTCGCCAGTGACAATGCACTAGTGTGAGAAGACGGTCTGATTGTTTTAGCTTGCATGTTCAAGAGCTGTCCTGTTTTTCTTGCTAAATCTTATTTAAACATAGATTAAAATGTTTTAAATATGTTGTGTTAAATAAATTGTTTAAATATGTTGTAGGCATTTGCACTAGTTTAGTTAAACTAATGCCCTTTGCAGGGGTAGGCTTATTGTGAGATTGAATTTGATGACATATTTACATGATACAGTACAAACCCTATTTTCTAGCTTTTAGTCAATACTTTATTCCACTTAATAAGAATTTAAAAAAAAAAAAAAAAGTAGGATGGTAGTTGGTATTTTAGAATTTCCCTAGGTTTGGTTTGGAAACTCCTCAGTGCTCTGGTCACAGATGCTGTGCCTAGTGTGATGTTAAATTGTGGGTATTTACCATCCCTGAAGCATGAATCACCTCCGTGTGGCTGAGAAGTGCAGCTTTGCAAGATGCAAGCCAGCAGGCTCCTGGACATTTCGATTTCTGACTCTCCAAGTAGAGCTAAGCTGGTTGAAAGGCTGCATTGGTTGAGGACTGTTTCTTGGTGTTTCAACTGGAGTCTGATTCACCTGTACATAGTTGGCTCCTAGCCCCAGAGTTTCATTACATGCACAGTATTTTCTTTCCAAGTGAGAATTAAAGTATAGAGATAACAAAAGTCAAAAGCAGTGCCTCAAAGTCATCTGGTAGCACCAACTATGGCTCCTGAAAATTGTAGTGTGTGAGTTATGTATGAGAGTGTTTGCATACCCATGTAGAACTTGCTGTTTGCTGCAGGTGCTTTTGAGCAGCCATAACTGGTTGTTCTTTGAAGGTCTTTATCCATCCCATAATTTCCTCTTGAGGGTTTTCTGGAGGCTGCCTTTGAAGATGGTTCAGTTAATATCCCTGCCACTGTGCTTCAAAGCACCATGAAGCACCATGGAAGTGTTGTTTATCAACCTGAGAATGTTTCTGAAGAGTGTGAGCCACTCCCTGACCACTGACATGGCCAGACCACCTCTTGCTGTCCAATCTACCAGACGTGGGTCAGAGGTGGCTTCTGACAGTTACGCTCAGGGTTGAGCAGGATGCTGACTTACTTTATTCTGGTTGTTGATATTTCTCCTCTTATATCATTAGTCCACAGTATGGAGCAGTGTGTGAGCTGGGTTTGTCTAATGGGTCACATAGGAGAAGACTCAAATAGTCTTTGCTATTTAATCTCAAGATGCTGCTGTGCAAGCACTTACAGCTTTTTCCCAGGGTAGCTGTCAGATCTGCAGCTCCTGCTCACCCAAACAGACCTTTTTATTTCTTGTATTTCCTTCAGAGTTGGCATGTTGTAATACAGTGGTCTGGGAGCAGCACTTTTATTTGAGCTGAGAAATACCTGTTGTGTGTGTGTTGTCCCATATGTTCTGTCCCTGCCCCAGCACCCCCAAAATTTTGGACCTCCTCCTCACTGCATCTGCTACCAGAACTGTGTCTCTTCTCTGTCTGAGGCCTTAGTTGTGTGGGCAGTCTCCTGTCTTCTCATCTCCCAACATCTTGTCTCCCTTTTCCATTTCTTTACTTTCTTTTGCTTCTTCCTTTATTCCTTTTTCCTTATTCTCATTTTTATCTGAAAAACATTGCTACCATATGTGCAGTAACATGTTCCAAACTTCATTTCAACCCTATTAAAACAATAAATTCTGATAGTTTAATATAAATTGTTTAAGATCTCTTGGGCCAAAAAAATTCATTTTAACAAAAAAGTCCCTGAATACAGAGTTACAAAATAAGTTTCAGAACCATTAGGGTCTTCTGGGTACATAATGTTCACTTTCAAAAATGTCTTTATAACACATTTTAAGTGTTTTAAATATGATTTTTTTATAGTAGACCATGATGGGTTCTAAAGTGCCATTATGGTTTATCACAGAAATCATGCACTTTTTAAAAAAATTGTCTTTTAAATACTCATTCTGGAATTGTTGCAACTGTGATGCGTTTCTAGCATAGGGGAATTCTCTTTTTTTGTCTGCACTATTTCCCTCCCAACTAATATAAAAAAAAATGAACATTTCCACATGCCTGTCTCTTTATAAAACAGAATGTGATGGTCTGTCTTAAATGATCCAACAGCTGGAAACTCCACCTTTAGGGTGCAATATGATTTTCTAAAATCATCCATTTTAAAGGGCAGTCGGTGTATAACTCTTTCCCGAGACAGCCTTGTCACATTGTATGACATTACCTATCTTGCAAGAGCTTAGTACAACAGGTGATGTAATAGCCAACATCTCTTTTTTTTAATTATTATTATTTTTGGCATTCATTGAATAGAAGAGCCTGAGGATGGGCTTCTCTATATTGACAAGTCACTCCCTCATAAGGCAGGGTGTGGAGAAGGCCTAAAAAGCCACCGCAATTTCTCCAGAGTTTGGATGTTCACCTGGGGGTCTCTTCCGGCCAATTTCTTGTCACATGCAGACCATGTTATTCTCATACTCTGCAAGTCAGGAAGATTCAGGGAATGACTGGAAAGTGCCTCTTCTCCAGCAGCCTATGGGGAAGATTAAAGCAGTGATGAATATGTCATCTGATGGAATCCTGATTCACTAGAAAATGTGATTTGAATGCAGACGCTAGGTGTTGCTTTCATTACAGTCAGTGCGTCAGAGAAGAGACTGGGATGAGCTGAGGGGAAATGCCCACAGGCAGTGGGGAGAGGAGAAAGTTTCTGCCAAAGACTGTGTGAAATGTCCTCAATTATACAGACTCCTTCAGGGCAGTCACTTCCCTCCCAGTACTCCCCACTCCTCCAAGTGAGCACAGTGCCATAGGTTTATAGGGGGTTTTCTAGAGGGTCAGACCTGAAGCCTTGTACAACTTTTTTCTTTCCTCTGTCAGTTGACTGAGGCTAGGAGGTAACCTCATTTCTCACCAGCCCTCCTCAATCTGTGTGGCATCTTTATTACCTACTTCAGTAACAAAATGCAGGGAAAAGATCAAAGGACTTGTCAGTTTGGAAAAAGTCCTCACGGAGCTGGAGGGAAAGGATTGTAACGCTTCCAAATTTTGCTGGAGTGAAATGGCATTGCAAAGAAATTGGAGAAAGTGGAATATTTGTACTATGGTCACACCTGGGACACCAGATGAGCATTGAGGCCCTGGTGTACCAGATACTGCACAAGCAGAGAGCAGATGCTGCAGGTGTCCTGGCACTGGTGACTGCTGTATCTTCCAATTGTGCCATAAAGGGGACTGCAAAGTGTAAGATCAAGATACACAAAAAATATAGAAAGCCTATAATCCATACAAAAAAAATAACTCATGGGAAAAACACATTATCTTAGTTTACAAGCGACTATCTGTAAAATGAGTTAATAGCCCATTATATAATAGATCTGTGCAACAAAGCTAAGACATGTACATTTGAACAGTTAATAAATGGACTTTTAGCAGACTGAGATGTTGGCAGCATAATAGATAACTGGGTTAGAGGAAAGTTGTTCTGAGAAGTAGACTAGTGTTGGGTTTTGTTTTTTTTCAAGGTTGGATATTTGCACATCTACAGAAAACTATTCTTTCAAAATGCAAATATTAGCAGAACTAAAGAGCTGATAGGTGATTAAGTAAGGATAAATACACCAAAATAGTAGGACAGAATAGAAAGATTAATTAAAATTTAGATATATTTCTGCAATTAGTGTAGAATTGTTACAAAAGAACAGCAAAACATCTGGCGTAATGTAGCAGTAGAACATATGCATGTTGCCCTGCACTAACTGCAGCAAACTTCAAAGGTACCTGTTCACACCCTGATGACAACGATGATGAAGAATCTGAGATTTCTATGGGCTTAGTAGGGTTCCCAAAATAAAGTTCTGTAAAGCTGCAAACATTCAAACAGCGCAAAGCTGGGAACAGGCATCTTCTTGTTCAGAAAGCCAAACTGGACTATTGTACAGCACAACAAGCAATTTTGAAATAATAGGTTGCTGAGACTGGATTTTCAGGTGAATTGACAGCATATTATCTACAGTTCATGAATGCCTTATTTTGGTAGTTCCCTCTGACTTGCCAGGTCAAGAATGCAGAGCTCAAACATTGATTTTCATATTGGTCAACTGAAAAATCAGTAGATGTTGCAAGGTGTTTAATCTAGACAGAAGGTGAAGCTTCAGAGGATCCAAAATATCAGCACATTATAATTTCCTGATGCAGTATTTGTTGAAAGGATTCATCGTGGTTGTTACTTTGGGGGCTTATCAATAGACTATTTATTGGGTGATAACATCTAATGATTCCTCAGGGGTCCTGGCAGAGCTGTGGAGCTTGAGTAGTCCCACTACGATGTGTGTGTAATCATGAGCGCGCGCGCGCGTGTGTGTGTGTGTGTGTGTGTGTGTGTGTAGGCATGTAGGAGAGCTTGCAAAGAAGATACAGTGTGGTAAAGAATGCTCAAAGGGGACTCTCCTGGTAGATGGGCATGGAAAAAGAAAGCAGCTGTCAGACTTCCTCTACTAATAGCCACAGCACTTACTTTGTGGCCTAGCATGCTGACCTCATCTTGGCATCAACACACACAATGCCAACCAGACTGAGTAGAATGCTGTTGGGTCAAGACCCACAAAGCTCAAACAAAGCCTGGTAGCCCACTATTGGTAGTAGAAGGGCAAAAGCTGAGTACACCAGCAGATTTCCTGTGCAGAAGGGTCAATTTAATGGTGTTTCCTACTGAACCTCAGAAAACCCAGTTATGTTGAGAGGGACTTGTTCTAGCCCATGCCATCTCTGTTCCTGTAGATATGGGAGTAGCTTTAACTGATATCAGGGTGTGTAAAGGCATGGGGCATGGCATCTCTGTGGAGTCTTAGTACCTGTAGCAGCAGTGCTTCTCATGGTACATTCTTGGGCATTAAAATGACTTCCACCAGGGATAAGCAACCTAGATTTCAGTGGCTGAATTCTGCTTTCTGATGGGACCTCTCTAAGGGGGCTAGCAGTCAAACCTCAGAGCTTTTAATGTACCTCATAGTTTCCATCATGCCAACCCATCTGGGAAATGCTCATGAAAGTAACTTCCTAAACACTGTGCACGTCACAGGCAGTGACCGTGGCAGCTGAAATGCAATGCAGTCTCACTCCGAGGGACCTTTTGATGAGCCGCCCCTGCCTTTTTCAGGCTAAACTATCACAATAAAATGTAAGACAGGTAATTAATAATTGTGCCAGTGACCTTGAAAATTAATATTGTTTGTTATTCCTGTAAACAAACTGAGTTTCCTTTCCTTATTATATTTTGCATGGTAATTTGGCATAAACACTCCTTTTCACATAATTTCCCCAGTTGACTTTTGTCTCCTTGGTAATTTCCGGCTTTAATAAAGAAAACCTAATTAAGAAGGAGCTGTTGATTGGTTTGCTAGTGTAATTAACACAGGTGATGCTAATGAGTTTCAATGAAACCAATGGTTTATAGGGAAAAATAAACAGACTTGAGCTGCATATGGTGTGAGTGATATCTGCACTTTGGGAAGATATTATTGTGATTTTCAAGCCTCATGTGAGTGGTTTGTGAATATGGGCGGGGGAGATAAAATGTTTTATAAAATTCATTAATGGTGTTAGACCAAGTTGAATAAGCTTCATGGCTTGGGTATATTAAAAATCAGTTTTTTCCTGACCCCATTAGTAGCATGTAAAGTTTTATCTTCCTCAGGGAAGGAAGAAATATTAACTTTTTCCTATTTTGTCTGTGCTAAATCTGCAGTACAGCTGATGTACTGTGCAGCTGGGCCCTGGCTCTGTGGAGCTGGGTAGGACACCAGCACCTTGAGAATGGTGGGGGGTGCAAGGGGCAATCTCACTGGCCCTGTTATCTCCCTACTCCCTACACAAAATAGAAAAGACTGGAGATAAGGCTGCACAAGGAGCTTTTGCTCTTTGCAAAAATCAGCAAGGTGATTTCCTCGTTTTCACCACGGGTATTTCTCCCAATTTTAGGTTTTTTTTTTTCTTCCTGACTATAAGAGCAGGATTTTGCCCCATGTATTTAAGTCAATGGAAAATGTTAAATCTTTGTTAGCGTAGGTAAGTGCAGTGGGATATTCTGAATTGCTGCTAGAGATACAAATCCAGTAACATCATGCTGTTCCTGTTTGTGTGTGGCAGCTGCTTACTTTTGTAATAACATTGACAACACTTTATAGTTGGTCTATATTTCAAAGATGCATTTGTTGATTCCTAATTTACATAGCTTTTGTTCTGCAAGGTGAAATAGAGTTATGTTTTCTATTTCAAGGGTATACTCTCTTGTTCATTCCTGTTCTGCCTTTACATCTCCTTTTTATTTGTGGTTTGTTGCTTTTTTTATTTTTTCTTTTCATTTTAATATAATTTTTCATCAAGATGTAGTTAATTCTTTTTTTCAGCTCATGCTACACTTTGTCTTGTCTATTGCTATGTGACAGAAAAGCCAGAGACATTCCATGTCTGGCAGTACACCTCCAGGGACATCTTTTGAACTCTCATAATTTGTATTTATTGCCACCCACTTTGTAAGTTCACAGTTTAATTTGCCAGCAGTGGCAGTGTTAGGCCGACACAGTAAAACAAGATAACGTTAAAATGTCAGAACGAGAGGGGGCATGAATGATGCATTACCCACTGCTAGAACTTGCACTTGTCATGCCTTTCCACCAAAGTGATGTTAACTACCTTTTGAGAGCCTTATCTGACTGGTATTACTCAGAAATAGGATCATTAGTTCACTGCTCTGATTAGAAGGTTGCTATGGTTGATTAACTCTTCTGGAACTAGGATCATGGTGGGAACATAACATCAATCACACTGGATTATGCATCTAGAACTAATTTTATAATTATTTTTTGCATTTATTTATAGTTGTTCACATATGTATTTTTTTTTTATTCGCTCCTGGGCAGAAAGAACTGAGGATAGAGGGGAAAAAAAATGAGCGTATTTTAATTAAAACATTCAAGGTAGATTTCAGATGAGCTGTTTCTCCTTCAGCATGGTGTGTTAACAGTGACCTATTATGTAAATTACTACAAAATCAGGAAAAACTGCAGTTTGATGTGGTTTCTAGAGTTGCACAGATAGTGTTACTTTTTTAGTTAAAG
>VYZU01040756.1:1644-40335 GCA_013401355.1 Ceyx cyanopectus | reverse complement strand
ACCTGAATGAGTCTGTGATTCTGCTTTAGGGGAGTGGAATTTCTGCATCAGATACTCAAATGCAAGTAGTTAGCTTAGGATTTGAGGCCATAGCCACTGCAACCTGTAGGTAGGTACCACTGACCCCCTGATTAATCCCCAACCTGCTAATGGCCAAATGATGCTGGGTCCATACTCACTGGTGCTCAATTTGAAAGTTCAGGTGCCCAGTGAACCAGTCGTTGAAAAAAGACTGCTCAATATTGCAGGTGGCTGCCATCTGTGAAGGCAAGAAAGCAGCTTGTGAAGGTTAGTGAAACCTCACCCCAAAACCATAACGAAGCTCCTCTGGGCTGTGGCAGGGGCTGAGATGTGTCCTCCTGCACTATGGAGCTGTCCCAGGGCACCTCAGCTCCTGCAGGATGGGGATTTGTAACCCTCCTCCAGAGCTGTCAGCTCTTGTGCTGCTTGTGTCCCCACAGGTTTGACCAGTGGTAAAGGGGAGCATGCAAGGAGGTGGTTTGTGGTGGCACAGAGCAGTCCCAAGGACAGACTCCAAACTCTCAGCCTCCCCTGTTGATGGTTAACACCAGTTCTGAGGTGGAAAAGGAGGGAGGAAAATGCAGGGACCCAGGAAGGTGACTTCCCCCACCCCATCTAATTATCACCCTGGAATGTAAGTGCAAAAGCTGAATATTCTGGAAATACTTCTTAGCTGCTCTTGCTATTAACAACTGTACAGTGAGGTGGTCTTTTAAAATCTTATTTTCTCAGCTGGTTAAGCTGTGATCTCAACATAGCAACCAGAGGTCATGGACTCACCTCCCCTCCCCCAAGCTGCATCATGAAACCACATCAGTGTCTGATCTCCCTCTACCTATCCCCATTTTCTCTCTCACCTCTCTGCTCTGTGAGCACATTTCCAAGCTGTTTTGGGGTGAGTCAGGGGTATTCTTTCCCCTCCCAGTTACCTGAGAGCTGAGCCAGTCTCTGTGCTTCTCGCTATCAATTTCCATTGGAATGTGATTCATCTGGGTGACCCACACAAACCAGTGACTCTCCAGAAACCTTCAAAACCAAAAAGCACAAAGATTTACAGGGCAGCCCAGTACATTCCATTTTGGGGACAACAGGGTGAGGTTTGCAGGGAGCAGCAAGAGACAACCCAGGAGGAAAGGGGATATGGAAGTATGGAAGTAAATACTTCCATGGAAAGCAGAGAGAATCACTTCTGTGATTGTTTTTTTCTTCCTTCATAACCTGAATAATCTCTGGGTTGTGAGGACATCCTACTGGGATACCCCTCCCTGTCTTCTTCCCAACCTCTCATGTTACTTTTGCCTTTTGGTCAATAAAAATTATCTCAATGCTGAGACTCAGCTGCTATTGACAAGGTGGTTGTCCAAAAGCAACCTTTCTCTACTCTTTAGGTTTGATTTCTGAAGGAGCAGATGGTCTGATTTTGCAGTTTGACCTTTCTCCTTGCACTTTGAGCTTAAAATATGGAAGTTTTGGACATAATGGTACTCAATTTTTTTTTAGTTTCCTCTTTTCCTTAGGTCCAAAGTGGTTTGAAACTATCAAAAGCAAATAATTGATGTTTTTTATATATATATATATAAAATATAATATATATATAATTTAACAGTTACTTAAATTTTGTGGAGGCAAAAGCTCTAATATTGGGGAATTTTTTGTACATCTGTTGCTGTTTCTTTTTACTAAAAAAACCCAAAACCCTAATAAGTATTATTTTCTAAAGTGTTTTTTTACTGTGATGAAATGTTTTCCTAATGCTAATACTGGCTGTGGGACTAACTGACTAACTGGCATCTTTTGGTACCAGTCAGTGTACAGACCATGCAGTTTTCCATGCTGGGAGGAATGGAGAGGACATAATTTACAGAAGAAGCATGGACAGTGCTCATGGAGGCTCACAAATTCCCAGTAAGCTGGGAAAGAGGGTGGCCTGAGGCTCACTGGAAGGGTCCAGCCTTGACCAGAGTGAAAACAAAAAGCATAAATATGCTGGGATTGGACAGTGTGTGAGAACAGGGAGTGAGGAAAGAAAGGAAAACCCTGGCTGGACCATCACAAGGGCAGGGGAAGATGCTGAGCACCAGAACCAGCTCTACTGCAGGGAGGTGGAACTGGGAGATGATAAAAGGGAACAGAAGCAGTGGGAATAGCCAGGAAAACACACAGGGAGGTCAAGGACTGCAGAGAAACTTAAACAGGGAAGGCTTGTGGAGCACCAGGCTTGGTTCATCTGGCACTGGAGGGAGGGGAAAGCAGCAGGGATGCCCTTTATCTCCTACCTGACAAAAGTGAGGAGAAACAGGGATCCCAGCAGGCCATAGAATGGGATGTATGTGATGAAGTAACGCATGTAGTAGCTGATGGCCCAGGCCAGGTCCTAGGGGAAGAGAGAAGACATTAGGCATGGCTTTGCCTGTCTCATGTCACGTGTCCTTGATTGGTGATGGGTAAATAACACAAGAAAACACAATCCCTGCCCACTGTCCTCCCTCTCTCCTCAGGGCTGGTCTCTGAGGAGCCATCCAGGCCCCGGGAAGCCAGAGGGAAGGTTTCACTCACCGCCCAGAACCTGCGCCTGATCATGGTCGAGATGATTTGGATTTGGAAATACACAGGGATGAGCAGAGGTGGGAAGACTGCAAAGCAAAGGGAAATGGTTTGGCCATCAGAGGGGGGGAAGGGTGTGAGCAAGGCAGTGATTTAAGGCTGGTTCTAGGGGAAAGTCTGCCCAGGGAGGGAGGGGAGGTGCTGGTGATGGGGGGTGGCTGCCTTTCTGGGAAGAAAGGAGGCTCTGCTTCATCTTGACTCATCAAGATGACTTTGCAAGACTCATTTGTCTTGACTTAGCAAAGAGCATTGACTGGAAACATGCATTTTTTTCCATGCAGCCCCTCACACAAGGGGTATTTCCCAGCCACAGTTCTTTGCCTTGCTTTATGTGGTCATGTAAATTTACATTTACTGTTGAGAATATTGAAATGGTTTTGGGGACCTTCACAGGGGATGGAAATTCTGAGGAAGGGAAGGATGAGTTGAGACTTAAGGAATGAACACAGTAGTGTTTGGAAAGGTCAACTGGCATTCAGGGCAAGAGGAAGAGTGGGGGCAGATACTCACTGAGGAAGAAGTACTCGTGCTGGTGGTTGTAAGGCAGGTACTTCAGCTTCTTCTTCCCATACTGCAGGACACAGAGGAGAAATTCAGGCTTGGATTATGATACTCACATATAAGAGAAGACTTCTTTAATCAGAACTCCCCAGTCAATAAATCAATTGCCACCACCAGGTAAAAAAAAGTGTTTTGGTCTGGTTAAGTATCCTGACTTTATAATTGTGCTAAATGTAAACTCCTTTTAAAAGCCTTTTCTAAATAATTCCTATTTACTTGAGAGCCTGATGACATTTTAATGCATTTCTCCACCTTCTGCCATGCCCGTGCTAAGAGCCACTGTCATCTCCAGCTTTACCAATGTGAGAGGTATAAAACCTGACCTTTGGTAAGTCACCATGTGGGATGCCAGTGCAAGACAATGATGCTTGGGTAGTTTTCCATGCAAATATCCCAACCACTGATCCTTTTTGCCTTCAGCCCTCATGAAATCCTCCCATCAGCCAGATCTTGTGAACACTCACTTTACCAGCTTGAAAACCAGCATGGTCCTTGGCAAAGACCACTGGTTGTGGTCTGGTTCTACCACTGGTAAGTCTTGACATTCTCTGTAGATATACCAGTATATATGTCCCCCATGTGTGCTTGAAGTTACTTTCTCAGTAGTAGAAAAATAGATAGAGAAACCTTTAACTTCTTAATGCTGTGCTTTGCTGCAGGTGTTTCTTTGTTTTCTTTAGTTTGGTTTTGTTTGGTTGGTTTTCAAACTAGAAATCCTTGTTCCATTGTAAAAAAAAAAAAAGGCCAAGGGTGATACATGGTTGAATTCCTCTGTGTAGGATTTTATACAATAGACAGTAAATACTCTGCTCTAGAAGGACAGATTGCTTAAGAAGGAAGAAAGTATTGCTTATGCAACCAGTGTCCCCTCAAGTGCATGCTAAAGGCTTCAGTGGAGAAGTCCTTGTGCAGATCACAAGGACTGACTAATATTGGAAGGTATTTTCTTTGGAAACAGGAGATCAGTTCTGAATTGTTCTTAAGTACTGAGGAACCTCATATTTCCCCCTTGTGTTCCTATTTCAAGCCAGCAGGATGAAGTTGTCTTTTAATGGCTTTCTACTTGCTTTCCAATCCCACCTTCATTGCTTTTCCCAAGCTACCCCAAAACCCTTTCTCCTGTGGTCAGTAGAAATGGATTGGGAATTACCCAGTCAATCTTGTTGGGAATAATAGTCAATCTTGTTCTCTAGCCCAAGATTTGGAGGGTGTGATGGCCAAACTCCTCTCAGAAAGCACAAACAGATGAAATCTCTGAATGAAGCATTGACTTTGTTAGCATTCCTGGAAGTCTTGACTGTGTAAGTCATGTCCACCAACACCACCAATTATTTCCCATGTTGTCCCCACTTTCCCTTACCTCAACAGGCTGTGTATCACCGAGGACAAAAACATGCAACATGTTCACATCTGGGTCCTTCTTGAATATGTTGGGCTTGGCATGGTGTTGGAAGTGACGATGGTTCCACCAGTTTGCAGAAGCACCCTGGGCAGATGGAAGAATAAGGAGTTAATCCAGGGGGAAAGACAGTTCCTCTCCTGGTAGGTGTGTCCATTTATTTCTATCAACTAAACCTGTGTAACTCAGATTATGGTCCAACTGTTATTTGCTTTTGCACTAGTGCTAAGCAGCCAAGCTGTTGGTTGCTATGAGACTGCTGGTTTCATGGGATTTCATCTAGATTGAAAGACCAGGGAATAAAAATACTCTGAGCTGCATGTCTTCCATGTGTGAAGAAGTTGTTATTAGTAGCTGAATCATGGAATCATAATTATTTAGGTTAGAAAAGACTTTTAAGATCATTGAGTCCAACCATTAACCCACCACTGCCAAGGCCACCACTATTATTACACTGAATTCCCTCTACTGCCTGTGCCTGTGAGGATCTGGGTGTTCTCCAACAGCTATGATTGTGTCTCCTATCTCCTCTGCACAACAACTCCATGTGCAACAGGCACTAACTTCTCCCTCCTCTGTGCATCTGCTCAGTTTCCTACTTTAACATGGTCAAAGTGGCTGCAGTTGTTCCCACAGTGACCCAGGTCCACAATCTTCTTTACCTTCAGGTGTCCAATGACAAACTTGTGGACGATGTGGTTCCAGGAAGACTTCTTAAAGACAGAGAGGTGGCCAAAATCATGTTGCAACCACCCAGCCTGGGCCTGGGATGAAGGGAAATCAAGTAGTTAGGACTGTTTGAAATCAGAGTGAGGCACAAAAGGAAATGCAGATAGAATTTGTGAGGGAGTTAATTGAAGTGAGAAGGTGAAGATCTCTGTTTTCATTCTGGAGGGAAACATAGAATCATTTAGGTTGGAAAAGACCCTTAAGACCATCACATCCAACCATAAACTTAACACCACCAAGTCCACCAATATATGGAAAGGCCAAAGGGGTGGGAAAAATGTGGGATCCACAATTAGCAGTGAGCAGGGGTGGCCAGAAGGCATCCCAGCAGCAAGGACATTGTGACTTTTTTTCATTGCTGTGAATGTTTTGCACTGGTAATTAGTCTGCTATGAAAAGTTCATCACACACTGGCCTTCTCCTGAGCTATCTGCATAGCCAGTGTGCTCTGTGCCTACTGCTTCTCACCTGGGAAGTTGTAAGGATGCAGGCGAGGATGAGAGTTGTGATCCAACCAGTACCAAAGTAGGAAACCATTAACCAAGCCAAAACTTCCATTGCAAGAATATGGGCCAAGTAAAGAGAGAAGAACAAAGGATTTGCTCTGAACAAGTTCATGTCCTCTGCTGTCTTCCTCAGGGTCCGAAAATCCTCCACCAGTTGGGACTGCAAAACAGACATGCAAGACACTTATAATTATATATGAATTATTATATAATTCATATATTATTATATATGAAGCTTATAAATCAGTTGGAATGTGTCAGGAACCAAGGCCAAGCTCCATACTAATGACCCTGGCTGCTTCTCACATTGGTTGGCTACTCTAGAAGTAAGGAAGGACCTGCCTTCCATATTCCCCCCCTCTTCCAGCTTTGCAGAAACACCCTGCCTTTCCTGAGCCCACGTCCTGACCTTCTGCACCCTGAACTTGGGGAGCAATTCAAGCTGCTGCAGTGAATCAAGCTGGCTCCATGGAGAGTCCCATCAGCTGGTGACTCTCACCTGAATGAGCTTTCCAAGTATTAAAGAGGCAGGTGGAGAAGGAGATCAGTCACTCCCCTTACTCAGGCCTAATTCCAGAGCTCAGCAGATGGAGCACCCGATAACCAAGTGCACCCATTGTCATCTTTAATTCATGAGGGGGCATTCAGCAAGAGCAGCAGCAGGTCGAGGCAGGTTGGCATCATCTCCTCTATTGTGGCTGCTACAGGCACATCCTAATCATGGCCAGGCACAAACAACAGGGCAGGATTGAGTTTCGTGGCAAGAGCCAGCCAGGCTGGGCACCTCTCCTGAATAATGAATGAACAGCCCATCCAGGGGGGGACATGGAGGTGTTGATGGGTGTGGAAAAGGTGCTTGGGTTGCTATTCCTCAAGGAAAGCCCCCAAAATGAGGTAGCTGGTTCACCTCACCCTTAGGTGGCACAAAGGTGGCTGCTCTGCAGAGCTTTGCTGGTACTGGGCTCAGCAGGATAAGCCACTTTGAGCCTCGAGGAGGTGCTTCCCTGGGAGTTCATCTGCCAAACAGGGAGAGTCAGGGTTTGCTGAGGTGCTGAGCAACTGCTTTGGAAGCCTCCTCAGACTTTTTTGCCCACTCCTCTTCTTCCCCAATAACAAGCAAGCCACGATGTGCTTTAGAGCTTGGTCACCAGAGAGGGAATAGCAGGAGGGACACTGGTCCCAAGAGCTGGTGCATGTTTCCCAGTCTACTGTCTCCTTTCCCATTTCCCTTCAGGATGGGATCAGTCCAGTCTGGGCCCCTGGAGTGGGTTCCTGCTGGATATGGGAGCTGATTGCCATAGCTGGTGGCTCTGTGGGAAAGGAAAGGCTTGTGCAGCCAGGCTCAATGTGTTGTCTCTCTCCCACACACTTTTTAATCTATACTGAGATGTGCACGTGGAGTTCAGTCACTGAGCACTTTTCTCCTCATCTGGAGCTGCCTGTAGTGAGGAGACCTTTATTATCTGCCTCTGACCTGGAGGAGACATCCCACGAGGAAAAAAAAGTGGTGGAACATAAACCCATCATAAACCCCAGCTCAGCAAGAAATACTCACATTTTTATCTCGGTCCTGGCTGGGTTCCCCTGGAGCAAGCTCTCCAATAAGTAATGGCTTGAGAAACTTTCTCACCAAGGTGGGATTGATATGGAAGGCCTGGAATGCATCCTGGAGAAGAAATAGGAGTAACTGTTAATCCAGGAGTAAACTGTTGCTTCCTACTCAATGTGGTGTTGTCATCCACCTCCAGCACTTTCCTTCTCTGCAGGAAAGAGGGGTGCCAGACTGGCTGCCACCTCTGTGATCCCTCTCCAGTGCAGGGCTTTTACTAGAGGCTGATGAATTTCTTTATCCAGTATCGTGCAAATGGTGAGATCTGGGGTGCTCTGGAGACATATGGTGAAAGGCACCTCAAGAAATGGGTTTTTTTTCTAAGCAGCTAAATGCTTCAATCCTGTTAATTCCTTGAGAAGGCAGGCAGAGAGGAATTTGTGCAAATCCCCTCGAGGATATAAATACCCATTGAAAGTCTGCTGCCTGAAGGTAAGTCAAGAGAGGAGGTGACTGTGGTGACTGGGTCTGGAGATGAGCACAGATACAAACAAATATTACTGGGTGTTTTGGCCAAACCAGCACTGATACAACAGAGGAAAAATGGTGACTTCATTTTGGACACTGCCTCTCTCTTTTTGCTGTCAGATGAGTGCTACCTGAACTCTGCTTTATCCTCTCTCTATAAGCAATTCTCTCTCCAAGCAAGTCCACATAAAATGTCTTAGAAAGGAACCAAGCTGCAGAAGTTTTAAGTTTCAAGTGCTTGGTATCAAACTTTGCAGTGATTAGGACCCCAATCAGAGGCACCTACATTAAAAAGCAATTATATTCATTATTCTGAACTAGGCTAAGGAGTTTGGCTTGAAGAGCTGATAAGAAATCTTATCACATACCTTGATAATTGTCATTTCTACCACACTGCTTGTCCCTGTAGGAGACCAATTAATCTTTTGAGAGACTGCCTGTAAACTTTCTATTCCATACGTGCCTTGAATGTTGGGTTCATTTTACTGAAGTCTTTCCAACATCATAACAGACAGAAATAGCCTGAAACTGTGAAGTTTCAGCAGCAGAATTTAACTGAGGGATGAAACTCAGTGTTGATAAAAGTTGTGACAGAAATCCTACCCCCATATAGTCCTAAAGCTGGAAAGCCACCTGGATTATGATTCTTCTTGCACATTTTCAGGGCTTCTAATGCCTTGTTTGTAGAGTCTTTTTGAGCCTGGTATTCCTGAGTTTGCCTGGCTCTTTTTCTGTGCTCCTTCCCCTTTTCAGATGTTTTTATCTACCTATGTCCTGCAGACACCTGATGGGAGCACATATTTGATGCATCTGATCAAGATGAAGATCTTGGACACTTCTTCTCTCTGCCATGAGCTGAGCATCATGGAAGCTTCTCAGGTAGGTGTCTTGTGAGCATCCTGAGATGAATTAGCTCACACATCACCCAGCAGGGTATCTTTAGAGTGGCCTGGAATAGATGTGGAGCTCAGTGAGTGTGTCCATGGGCAGCTTGTGGTAGATGGACACCCATGACCATCTAGAGGATGGGTCCAAGCTTGAAGGACAAGATGCTGAGGATCCTTTGGTGCACATTTGCTGGACTGGAGGTCCTAAATACACGTGGTGCTAAGGAGAATCTGAGAAAGATGGAAGCCATGTACGAGCTAACAATATAAGTGTGATAAATTGAATTGTTATCATTGCCTTCTCCTCATCCTAAACAATTCCAGTTGTCACACCTTGCAACACCCACTGAAACCTGTCAGTTAAACCTTGACGGGGTGAAGCCAAGACTTTCTCACCCTGAGTGAGGTTTTGGCAGCAAACTGTTATTCACCACAGGGAAGCTGGAAAGCAAGAACCAATTCTGTTGTAGTGCTCAGAGGGGCGCTGAAGTTTCAGAGCATTCTTAAGACCAGTGGAGTGTGCTCTGAGTGGGTGATATGTATGTTGGGGAGGGGGGGAAGAGGTGGGAGGAGGACCAGCAGTAGGAAAATCCCAACCCTGTGCTTCAGTCTCCCTTGTGAGGATTGGAGACAAACATCAGCAGATGCTTTCTGGTTTTTAGTGGCAATACTGGAGTTAAACTCTTGGGGATCAGAGGGAAATTCCTCTGCTTTCAGCAAGCCTGCATTTAAAGAGCTGAAAGCAAAACCTGGCTCATCTTTTTGAGGGAGAAAGCTATTTATTCAGAGGATTTCTTGGAAAGGGACAGGGGCACCACTCAGTGCTGCAAGGCAGAGCGTGGGAAAAAAAACCCCACGGAGCACAGAGAAATGGATGGAGAGGAAAATACAGGTTGGTTATTCTCTCCTGGTAATTCTGCCACACACACAGAGCCTCCTCCTCTTCTCTAAGGTGTTAAGAGCCGCGGGAGGTGAACAGTTAATGTTACTCGGTCTCCTCTGCCGCTTACCATGCACATATTCGGGAAAGCTTCAACGTTATTAACTCGGGGCTGATGCTCAGCGGAGAGAACGGGCTCTTGGAGGGAATCTCCCCGGCACCAGCCTGTCCCCGAGGCTCAATTTGTCCCTTTTGCAAGATTTTTGGTTGCTGGGGGATGTTTTGTTCCTTGTTTTTAAGGTGCTGAAACACGAGAGGTAGCAAGTGCGGGAGCAGCTGTAGCAGCAGCAAATAATTTGGGGTTCGCTTTGGGTTTTTCTGTAGAAACCTGTAACTAAATTCTCCAGAGAATTCTCTCCTGGGGAAAAACCTAAAAAGCTCCTTGTTTTAAAGCCTCACCCTCCTCACAGAAGCGGCTCTGAAACGCAGCCTGGCCTCTCTTTAACCCTTTCTGCTGCTCGGCTGCCGTGACTCTGCAGGTCACAAGCTGGAGAGGGGGAAGGAAGACTTGGGAACACCTTCCTCGGGAATTCTCAGCTCCAGGCACAGCACAGACAAGAGACAAAAGACAAACCAGCGGGATTTAAGCAGAGCAATCCCTACCGAGCAATCCCGCAGATGCTGCCAATTGCCTCGAACGGGATTGATGGCCGAGGATGCTCCTAAAAGCGGCGAAAAGGGATGAGCTGGGGGCGCGGGCAAGTGGGAAGAGAGATGGGGAAGAGGGAGGCAGGGATCCGGCTCTCGGTGACCGCCAGGAAGGCAATGAGCTGTCAGAGGTTGCTGGTGAGTGCTGGGGCTGGGTGGGGGGTCCTTACCGTGGCATCCTCGCCGGCGCAGTGGCTGATCACTCGGTGACCCCCCGGGTGTCTGTTTGCCCACTTGGTGATATTATAAACCTTGCGTTCTATCACCAGCCACTTGTCCGTCCTCAGGTTGTGCTTCTGGATCTCTTCCCAGGTGTAGAAGCGGAGCTGAGCCTCCGGCTCCCCCGACTCCCCTCCTTTCTCACCCCCTTTCCCCATGGGGCCAACTTGCTTCCTTTGTCTTCTTGCCCAAGGGAGGGGATGGGAATGGGGGGGGGGGGAGTGCGGGAAAAACCCCGTTCCTTGCCTTTCTTAGGGATGTGCCAGAGCTTTTCTTGCGTGCTTTACCTCAGCTGCTCCCCTGCCGCCCCCCCTTTGCCTTCGCTCATGTCCTCCCTTCTCTTTGTCTCTCTCTGCCCTGCCCTTTCGCTCCCTCGGCTCCGTCGCTTGCTCGGAAGTGCCCCCTCGCCTGGCGCTCCCCGTACTGAGGCACTTTCTCCTCGCACATAACCCTGCTCGATGAGAAGCTCGGCCCCTTCCACCCGCCGCCCCCATCAGCATCCTCCCCCCCCGCTCCCCTCCCCTCCACCGTCCTCCTCCATTCAGTCCAGGCGAGGTTTCCAGCGGGATCAGCAGAGCTCCTGCGCCAATCCCGGGCCTCCCGCTGCCCGTCTGGTCCCTGCCATTGGCCCTGAGCGATCTTTCGAAGTGCGGAGCCGGCAGCCGGCCAGGACGGACCGGGACGAGCCGGGCAGCGGGGCCGCTCCCCCCCCATCCCAACCGCGGGGCCGCGGGGAGGGACCTGCGGGGATCCCCCTGCTCTGCTTTCTCGCTCTCTTCTCCTCGGGATTTTGGTTCCTGCTTGAAAAAGCAATTTATTTTCCTCTTCTCCCACCCACTCCCCCACCTTTTTTTTTTTTTTTCCCCTTTTTTTTTTTCCCTTTTTTTTTTCCCCTTTTTTTAAAAAAAAATTATTTATTTTAATATCACCTTGCTTTATGTGGATCTTAAGGAGATGGATTTGGGGGTGATGGTGCCAGCAATATGCACTCCCAGCACATCCTAGGCTGCACCCCCAGCAGCGTAGGCAGCAGGTGATGGGGGATCCTGCCTGGGGAGACCCCCCTGCAGGGCTGGGGCCAGCTCTGGAGTCCTCAGCAGAGCCAGGGAGTTGTTGGAGCAGGGCCAGGGGAGCCCCAGCAATGCTGGGAGGGCTGGAACCCTCTGCTGGGATAGACTGGGAGAGCTGGAGGGGGTTCAGCCTGCAGAGGAGAAGCTCCAGGGAGACCTTGTGGAGGGCTTGAAGGGACCTGGCAGAGAGATGGGGACAGTTTTGAGCAGAGACAGGCCAAGGGGGGATGGTTTGAACTCCAAGAGGGAGATTGAGACTGGAGAGGAGGAGAAATTGTTGGTGCTGAGGATGGGGAGAGCCTGACCCAGGGTGCACAGAGAGGTGGTGGCTGCCTCCCTCAGGCTGGGGGGCTCTGAGCACCCCGCTGTGAGTGCAGATGGCCCTGCTCCCTGCAAGAGGGTTGGATGGGCTGATCTCTGAAGCTCCCTCCCCACCCAACCCAGTCTCTGACTCAGTCACGCTGAGTTACTGACTCAGGGCTGTCAGACTGAGCGGTTTCCTTTGGCACAAGCAGAGCTGTTTGCCAGGAGGCTCAGCTGGAGATCCCCACCTTAGGGCAATGCTTTTTGAACCCGAGAGGCAGCGCCGTCTTTTCTTTGCTGCAGGGCACTTTATAACCAAATAATCCCCATCATTTAGGTTAAACAAGGTGCTGCAGTGCAAGGGGAAAAACAATGGCAGAGCATTTTCCCTCCTGTCTGCCTCATGTCTGAAGGTGTCTGGCTGCTCTCCAGGGCCAGGCAGTTGTGACCCACAGAGCTTCTGGTGACAGGTAAATTTTTCTAGTGATTGTTCTGCATTAGGAAGTGGGAGGTTTAGTAATCCTTTCTGCAGAGGCACTGGCTGATTTTAAGCAGATTTCACACAGAAATGTTTTAGGCTCCAGGCTTCCAGTAGCTCAGCCCTTTGGTTTTTCAACAGCACTGTGTTTCTGGTCTGGAAAAGCAGGAGGCACCTACATGAAGGAAAGAACCTACCCCAATTTCACACCAGAGAGGCTCACTCTGTGCTGCCTTTGTGTCAGCGTCTGCTGTTGACTCCCTCTGCTTCTGCCTGGTCTGATTGCTGCACAACAACCCATGATATTATTTGTTGGGTTGGGTTTTTTTCCTGTGGTGTGCTGCAATTCAGAAATGAAAGGAATGTTTTCCTACAACTGGCTGGTTTTATTTAGTTTGCTTCAAAATAGCCCTCTGACAAGGATAATAATAAATGTCAGCATCACACTGCGTTAAGGGAGGGACCTGAAGCTCGTGGCTTGTGATGTAGGAAAAGTCTCCCATGACACTTTCTGTGCTGATTTATTTGAATTTCAGGATTCTGATCCCACAGGTGTATCGTGTTGGATACTTTCAGCTTTATAAGGCTGTGGGTGTTCCCTCCACAACCTGCTTTTCCCTTTTAATCACTGACCTGGAGGCTCATTCTGTGATAACCTGGGGCTTCTGCTGGGTCATCCAACCATCCTTCTCCTCAGGGTCTTGCCCAGATACATTCTGATGTGGTTTTCTGGCTGTTATATCTGCTTTCTCCTACAAATTGATTTCCATAGGTAAGGGAATCCTCCTTTCTTACTCATTTTTTTTTGTTTATAATTTCAGATGGATGATAAAGCAGATTAAATAATTTACATATCCAATAAATATTAGTTGGATGTTACACGTGCATGGAGTGTGCAACTCTTGCACCTCAAGTGTTCTCTAGAATAAATAGATAATTATGATAATTGTTATTTTAAAATATGGGGAAAACCAAACTGACCAGTGGCTCCTGTAATCGTGATGAAAAATCCAACTAAAAATACCAACTCAATTTAGGGCAATTATTCCTTTGTGCAACAGATAATGAGAAAAAAACCCCAAGAAATTGAAATAATTATTAATATTATGAATATATTGAAATAGTTCTGAATACAAGGGTTAAATAATAATAATTAAAAAAAGATGCTGAATATTTATGAATTTTTTTTCTGGTTATGTTTGTGAGGTGGTCAGCAGGCAGTGGACAAAACAACTGCATTTTTGCTGGGATTGTGGGAGAAGCTTTTCCCTCATGGGTGCCAGTGGAAGTGTGCAGGGCAGGGACACACCTTCCTGGATGCTTCGGCTGTGGCATTGCTGAAGGGAGGGGAGGAAAAGCTGTTGGATCCAGTGTTCTGCAGGTATAAAAATGCCAGAAAATAGCAAGCTGGTGATGTTCAGAAGGGATGCGAGCTGGTGGGTCTCTGTTTCTATGGTTACCTTCAACTGCAAGCGCTGTAACTAGGTCACATCGGAAGGTGTGAATGAAAACAAAGGGATCTGGGATGGGTGATGAGAGTTCAGAGAGAAGGCAGTTGCTAGCAGGGACAAGGAGAAGGGAGCTGAGTGTGGAGAGGTTTGAAGGTAGATTTGTAAGGTGCACGGGGGTTCTGTCAGGTTTCTCACCCTTCACTCTTGCAGCGTTATGCAGGGGTTTGTTGGTGGAGGAATCTGTGGTGACACCTCCCTCTTGGATGCACATCCAGGTAGCAGCAGACATGGAACAGAAGAAGCTGGGGCAGCTTGGAAGGCAGTGACAAGACAGATGGAAACTGATGAGGTGATGGGGGGATCCTGGGATCCTGCCCCTCTGCTCCCAGGGCTTTGGGGAGACCCAGGGAGCTGTTGGAGCAGGGCCAGAGGAGCCCCAGCAATGCTGGGAGGGCTGGAACCCTCTGCTGGGATAGACTGGGAGAGCTGGGGGGGTTCAGCCTGCAGAGGAGAAGCTCCAGGGAGACCTTCTGGGGGCCTGGCAGGGCTTGGAGGGATTTGTCAGAAAGATGGGGAGAGAGTTTTGAGCAAGGCCTGTTGGGACAGGACAAGGTGTGGTGGATTTAAACTCCAAGAGGGAGATTGAGACTGGAGAGGAGGAGAAATTGTTGGTGCTGAGGGTGGCAGAGCCTGTGCCAGGCTGCCCAGAGAGGTGGTGGCTGCCCCAGCCCTGGAACCATCCCAGGGGAGGTTGGGGGGGTTCTGAGCACCCTGCCCTGGATGCAGATGGCTCTGCTCCCTGCAGGGGGGTTGGATGGGCTGATCTCTGAAGCTCCCTTCCCACCCAACCCAGTCTCCAGCTCTCTGTTCCAGCCCATGTTACACTCCGGGCATCCGAAGACGCCGGGGCACAGCCTCCTGTTGCGGGGCCCCGAAGTTCCCACCTCTCCCTCCATCCCCACCCCCCAGCCCCACGCCCAGACGCATCTCCGGGGGTCGCAGCCCCGGCAAACGGGTTTTTTTTTCCCCCTCCCCGCAGCCCCCTCTCCCCAACCGGCCATGACACGACCCCCCCCCCATTCCCATCCCATCCCCTCCCGGCCCCTGGCGGGGGGCGGGCTCAAGGCGAGCGGCGTCCAATCGGAGCGGGGGATTCGAGGAGGGGGCGGGGCTTGCGGGCTCGGGCAGCCAATGGGGAGCGGGCCCAGCGGAGCCGCTCTCGAGGGGAGCTTGGGACGGAGAGCGGTGCGGGGAACGCCGGTGGGGAGGGTCCGGCGGGTTCCGAGCCGAGCCGAGCCGAACCGAGTTAAACCGAACCTAACCGAGTTAAACCGAGCCTAACCGAGCCGAGCCAAGCCATGGAGGACCCCGAGCGCGGGCGGGAGCTGCGGCGTTTCACCTGGGAGGAGATCGGCGAGCGGAGCGGGCGGGGGTCGGCGCCGCAGCAGCGCTGGCTGGTGATCGAGAGGAAGGTTTACGACGTGAGCCAGTTCTACCGGAGACACCCGGGAGGTTCCCGGGTCATCGGGCACTACGCCGGGCAGGATGCCACGGTGAGAGGAGGGGCGGGGGGGGGGGGGGTGGCCGGTAACCGGCAGAGCCCATCCCGGGATCGCGGTGCGGGGGGCAGGGGCAGAAGTGCCACCCCCGCCGGGGAGGAGGGTCCAGCGTGGATGTTTTTCCGAGGTAACATCTCTGAAGGTGTAACAGAAACGGGGTATCCCCATCCCAGCCTGAAAGCTGGGGGCGGGGAAAAGGCTGTGATTTTTCGCTTCGAGGATGCTCTTTATTTTCCCACGGGTCTCACCACAGCACAGATCCAGAACAGAAGCACCCGAGGGCTTCCCGGTGCCGCTGGGGTGATGCACAGATGGACTCGTTTGATTTGCAAGCCTTCCAACAAGTTGTATTCCGATTCCCGGTCTCCTTGCAAGCTCTCCGACTTAAAAAACCCGGTCCCGTGTTTCCCCAAGGGATGCACTTAATGCAAAATACACCCAAAGTCCTCGTTGAGTCCTGGAAAAGAAAAGAAAACCCTTCCAGGTCTGAACCCCAGCGACTGTGCAAAGCAGAGGGAATGTTTTGGCAGCAGCAGAGTGGGGGGTGATTTTGTCCCAGTGTTTTCTTCTTTTGTCCCCTTCTGCCTTTCAGCAAAGAAAACACATTTCTCTAGATCTTTATCTAGACCCAAGGGCACCTGTGGGGGGTGTTGGTGCTACTTCAAGAGTGTTTTTTTGATAGACTTTGTTTCTCTCTGGTTTTGTCCCTAACAAAAAGGATGGACCTTCAGGTCTAGTGATATTTGTCACTTCATCCCATGCTTGTAACATAAAGCTGAAGATCATAGAAGGATTTGCTTGAGGTCAGGGTGTGCAGGGGTGTTTTTGAAGCCCCACCAGGCAGGCACAGTGGCCAGTGCTGAACACAGGCAGCTGGTCACGTTGCAGCCAACTGTACTATTGAGGTGTCATCATCTGTGCTGCTGCTGGGTGCCACTCAACTGCTGACAGCTCAGGAACCTGAGCCAAGTGAATTCCAGCTTTTCTAATAGTTTTGCTCCTGGGAATGCCAATAATCAGGCTCCTCCAAAACAAGAGAAAATGGGAAGTGGAGAAAGAACACTTTTCTCCCAGGAGAGTTGGGATTTCTAGGAGGTGCAATCAGCTTAACATGCTGGGAGGATTGCACTGCCAGGTTTTACAGCCCCTATGGAAGGGATTGGTCTAAACATGTGGTACCATCCTCCTCTGATCTGCCTGAATACTCCTCCTACTCCTTCCCCCCCACACTTTTTTTTTTCCCTCTTCCAATCAGCAAATGCAAATCTACATTCCCCTCTTCTCTTTCCCTCCTTTATTCACAGAAGCCTGAGCAGGGAGGATGCTACTGCTGAAGTACAACAGGGCTGGCCCAGAGCTGTTGATCAGCCAGTTTTTTAACCCCTCTCTTGACCAGAGAGCTTTGAAAAGGACAATCCCTTTGGAAAACATGTGGTGATGACTTAAAGAATTCCAGTGCTGAACAGTGTGTGGTGCAGGAAGCTTCTGTGCTGATGAGCAGGGGGGAAATGCTGTCTCAGAGAAGGAAAAGCATCCTGAGATTGTAAAATAGATGCTAATTTGGGAAATATGCAGGAGGAGGGAAATGGGAGATCTGCAGAGGGAAGTAGGTGTTGAATTGCCTGTGTGCCTGAGGGGATTTGTCATTTAAATCCAGTGGGACAATCTAGTGAGAACAAATACTAGTGATTTTTGTCACATGACTGTCTGGTTTCCATGGAGATTGACATTACATTTTAAGGATAAAAGTAACCTGCTTCCCTAACAGGGATCTTTTGAATGGTCAGGAGGAAAAAAAATGCCTTCTTATGTGACTTTTGAGAAGCATGGAGGGGAACCAGATGGGGAGCAGGAGGCAGGTATAAGAAAAATAAAGCTTCTCTAGGAAGATGTGGCAGGGTGGGCACTGGGGATTGCCAAGGAAGCCTGTTTGGAACAACATGGGGCTTTTGAGAGATTGGTGTGGGTCACCAGGAGCTGCCATCACCTGTCTGTGCCCTGCCTGCTCCATTGTTTTTCCCAGTTCATCTAGCTGGTTCTGTTCTTGTGCTGCTATCTTCTCCTCCCTTGTCAGATGTTCATTTCAAGATATGGGGCCTGAGGAAAAATAAAGTGGAAGCTAAAGATGAAATAGAATCATAGAATCATTTTGGTTGGAAGAGACCTTGAGTCTTACAGAGTCCAACCCTCTCCCTGCTCTGACACTTTCAGATCCAGAAGTAAGAGGGGAGAGAGATCATGTCTTGGTGACCTACACTTAACAGCATCCGGATAGAAAATGATACAGAGATTTCATCTTTTAATGATCATTTATGGCCTGAAGAAAACAGTAAGATGTGTGGCAGTAAAATCTGGTTCAGCCAGCTCCATTAGTTGGGTTTTATTCCCAGTCCAGGACATCATCAAATATATTTCTTTTCCTGCCACCAGAATTAGATGTTTTTCATGTCCCATTCCTCTTATCTTTATTCCAGGATCCTTTCATAGCATTTCATCTTGACAAGGCACTAGTGAGAAAATACATGAACCCACTTTTGATTGGGGAATTAGCACCAGATCAACCCAGCTTTGAGCCCAGCAAGAATGTAAGTACCTTAAAAACTTGGTATTTGGGTTGAAATGCTGCAATTTAACTTCCTGAACTTAACATGATAGAATCTCCTGGAATTGCTGGGTTGGTTTAGAGCTGACCCCTGACTTGATGTCATTATTAGGAGTCTCAATGATGCAGGTGGCCTTTAGTTTTCCCTTGTTTTCCACAGTAGCTCCTTGAGATGGGCAACTGAGCTCCTCTTTGGCTTCCTGAGGCATTTTCAGACCCCCCCCTTAATACTCTTGGGTCTCCCCACAGAAAAAACTGGTGGAAGATTTCCGTGAACTCCGTGCCACTGTTGAGAAGATGGGGCTTCTCAACCCCAGCTGCACCTTCTTCATCCTCTATCTCTGCCACATCTTGCTGCTGGATGTGGCAGCTTGGTTCACCATCTGGTATTTTGGAGCATCCACTGTGCCTTTCCTCTTCTCTGCAGTGCTGCTGGGCACAGTCCAGGTAAGCAGCTAAGGAAAAGAAGCCCCACAGACACCAAAAGCACAACCCCTTTTGAGATTTAAGTGCTTGTTGCCATAAGACCAGGAGAAAAATCTCCCCAAAATTCCCTTTCTCCCTGGGTTCCACCAAAGGGGCAAAATGAAAGTGCCACAATGTGCTGCTTTGGTGGAGCAGGCTTTGCCCTGCTTCTCCCTTCCCACAGTCCATCAAAGCCCTCCTTATTCCCAGCCTTCTTCATGCAACTAAAGCCACACTGCCCTTCTGAGCTCCCTTGTGCCAGAACTCCCAGGCACCACACAGGGGCCAAGCCACTGGGTTCCCATGGGAACTCCCAGTCAGTTAGAGGAGAGGGCAGAGCAGCTCTCAAAGCCCTTTTTCCTCTGGCCAGCTGATCCCCTTGGAATTACAAGTACTTGGAGGAGGCAGCAGCAAGCAGCTCCTTAAAAGAGACTTTGTTGCTGATTTCTGTGCAGTTTTGTGAGAGAATAAATGATGTTTCTGGGCTCCAGGACTGTTCGATTTAGTTTGGGATTTTTTTTTTTTATCCCAGTTTTTTTTTTTCCCCTCATGAAAACAACTCTCTGGGATTAAAAGTCATTAGGCAAAGTCTGGACTGTGGTGGTGTGTAGTAAAAAGAGAAGTGTTTGGACTGGGTTTTAGGAGTGGAAATGCTCTCACCTCTCCAGGGGGGGAGCGTGGGGATAGGAGAAGCCCAAACTCTTTTCTGCTGCACAGCTTCCCAACTCTTCTTTCTCCCCAACAGTGCCATTGTTTGTTGGGTATGTTGTTTGGGGTTTGTTTTTTGCCAATTCCAGGCCCAGGCTGGCTGGCTCCAGCATGATTTTGGCCACCTTTCAGTCTTCAGCACATCCAAATGGAACCACTGGGTGCACAAGTTCGTGATCGGGCATCTGAAGGTGGGTGTTTGCCTGGCTCAAAAGCAAGCTCAGTGTGAGAAAACAAACACCAGGGGAGGGAAGACTAAGGGCAGAAGATACAGTTATCTTTATAGAACCCTTTTCTCATCCCTTCCTGCAGGGAGCACCAGCCAGCTGGTGGAATCACCTCCACTTCCAACACCACGCCAAACCCAACTGCTTCCGAAAGGACCCTGATGTTAACATGCACCCCTTGTTTTTTGCCTTGGGGAAAACCCTCTCTGTAGAGGTGAGAGCTGGTGAAGGCTGGGAGGTTACAGCAGCAGGATTCACAGTTGGAAAGCTGCTGAGAGCTTGGAGACTGGAGACCAGTTGGGTTGGTCAACCAGCTGTCTGAGTATGTCGGGGATTTGCAGCTTGGTGTTTGGATAACAAGAAGAAAAAAAAGATCCTGATGTGTCACTGGCTTCCATTTGCTTCATGTTGCAACTGGTTTTTTTATGCTGTGATTTTATTTGGCCCTGATATAATCTTGCTATGGGTTGAAATTTCCCAGATTTATTCTGAATGTTAAAAGAAAAAACCAAAAACAAACAACCAATAAAACCCCAACCCAAAAAAAACCCACAAAACAAAAAAAAAGCCAACCCAAAAGACCAAAACTCCTGTAAAATAAGAAGTGGAATCACCATCCCTGGAGGTGTTTAAAAAATGAGTAGATGTAGCACTTGAGACTGTGGTCTAGGGACAGAGAGATGTTAAGATGAAGGTTGGACTTGATGATCCTAGAGGTTCTTTCCAAGCAGAATAATTCCATGATCAGCTTTGATTAATTATTGTGTTTTGGGAAGTGAAGCATCAGGTGATGAGTGAGGACTACCTGGAACCTTCACATTTACTAAGCAAAGAAGCTGTTCCTGTGGTCTCAGTCTGGCAGTGGGTGTCTGGGGTCCCATCTGGACTCCTACTCTCTCTTACAACTCTAAGATTAATTGGATGGCTTTAAAAGTTTGCACATAAAAAAAAAAAAAAAAAGGTTACATAAATTTGTAGTGTCACATGCTCTGATTTGCACTGAAATGAAGGATGGGCTGCTATTTGGAATTGGTTTGGACATGCAGAGGGATGTAATGGAGCTCCTGAAGCAAATCAGTGATGTGATCTGTTGGGTTTGTACACTGAAAAATGAGCAGTCTGAGTGAGGATAATCTATTCACCCCTGTTCCTCTGGACACAGTTTAATGTCCAGATGCTCATTTCTCTGCTTTGGAGATTAATTGCAAGTAGGTGGGAGTTCTACACAGTGTCACCTTTATTAATAGCATGGTAGGTTTTGTTTCTTTTTTTTTTTTTAATGAAGCTCTAAATTGGCAGCAAACTCTTCCCAGTGCCTCCTGTGGCTTTCAAAGTGTTGCTGGGCAACTGTGCCCTCTGTAGGGAAAGAGTTTCCAGTGCATGCTCTGTGGGACAAGGGGCTACCCAGGCTCTTGTGCAGCCAAGGCAGAGGTAAAAACCCTGTAGCAGTCACAGTTTGAAGTTGCAGGGGATGATGAAGCCAGTGAGGTGGTGGCTGCTGGCATGGTTTGATAGGATGTCTCTCAGAGGTGAGGAAAGATCTCAGGATGCTTTTCTTCCAAAGCATAGGTAGGAGAGGTATGCACAGAGCTCTGTAGCTCTCTTCACACCAGAATAATTTGCTTACTTCAACAGCTTGGTGTGCAAAAGAAGAAATTCATGCCTTATAACCACCAGCACAAGTACTTCTTCATCAGTGAGTAACCCTCCCCTTCCACAGTTCTATGGACACCATTCACTCAGCTCCTTTTCCAGTCCATCTCACTGGGATCAAAGGGTCCAGTTAATGTCTCTGCCATCTATTTCTCCACTCTAGTTGGTCCCCCAGCCCTGGTGCCTCTTTACTTCCAGTGGTACATATTCTACTTTGTGGTGCAACGGAAGCAGTGGGTGGTAAGTCAGCTCCACCTTGCCAGTGGTGACTTCTCCTTCTTTTATGGATAAATTGGTAAATTCAGAAGTATTTCTTCCTCTTAATGAAGTTTTATCTGTTCCCTGTACCACAGGACCTGGCCTGGATGCTGACCTTCTATATTAGATTCTTCCTCACCTACTTGCCCTTACTTGGGGTGAAGGGTATGCTGGGGCTCATCCTGTTGGTCAGGTACCATTCAGCTTATCATTCTTCCATTCTCTTTACCTCAGTCCTTTGTGCCAGCTTTTCTTCAGCCTCTTGGTTATCTTTCTCATCAGCTTCCCATTCTTCTGTCTCCTTCTGCCTTTATCTTTCTCATCACCTCCCTGTTCTTCTGCATGACAGAAGTTTGTTATCTGTTGGGCCTGTGTCTGTAGAAGGTGTGGGTAGGTCTGATCTGCTGATCAGATGGTTGGGGTTCCTGGTGTTCATTTTGTCAAGCAACAACTAGCTCCTGGGTGTCCAAGTGCTTTGCCCTGACTTGTTAGAGGAGGGGCATGAGCTCAGTAATGGTTTTGTGTGTGCTTTGTATGCACAGGTTTATAGAGAGCAACTGGTTTGTCTGGGTTACACAAATGAATCACATCCCAATGCACATCGACTATGATAAGAACGTGGACTGGTTCTCTACCCAGGTAAGACCTTCTTCCCAGAGCCCTGTGGCTCCAAAGGTGGGAAGTGATAGTTCTGGGTGTGTAATGCCCAAGAGAGTTGGTCACAGAAGTGCTGGGAACTGAGAGAAGAAAACAGAAGCAGTTTGTCCTCCCTCTGCTTAGTCCAAAGTGCTTAGTTAGACTAGTGCAAAGAGAGAAGGTGCAGAGGTGGGATGGAGGCTTCAGATGCTGAGTGCAGGCACCTCAGGGAAAATAACTAGAGATGCTACAACACTCTTGAGGGCATGAGGGATGTAGATCTCTCACGTGTGCTTTCTTTTAGCCCTGAAGCCATTAAGGAACCTGTTGTGCTTGGCACATGGAAGAGAAGGGGCATTCCTAAAACAACACCAACAACACTGAAATCTTATTGTTTGGGGTTTTTTTTTTGTCTCAGCTCCAGGCAACCTGTAATGTTCATCAGTCCTTCTTCAATGACTGGTTTAGTGGACATCTGAACTTCCAGATTGAGCACCAGTGAGTTGAAGCATGATGCTTTAATGTGTCCTCTCTAGTGTTTGCCCTGTGCTGGGCTCATAAGATCAAGTTAATTCCTGATGGGGCCAGGGAGGAAAAAATCTATTGGTAGAAGATATTATGAGTGTGCTGGGGGGGTTGAGGGAATTCCAAGGAGTGCACACTAGGTCTGAACAGCCTATGAGGTCCCTGTCTCTCTAATACAAGTCCAAAAGATAACCTGGGTCAGTTTTGTGCTCTTTGTATGGGGGTGGAATGGGAACTCCAAGTGATGGGCCAGAAAATCCCTGGGGCACCAGTGAGCACCAGCACCACTTTAGATGTGAGTAGCCTGGCACAGGAGTGACAGTGACCACCCTCCTGGTTCATACAGATCCTGGCTGAAGTGACACAAGAGGGACCACTACAGAGCACTAGTGGGCACGAGGGGAGGTTGAGGATCTTCTGGGTTTAAGGCACAGAAGAGGAATTCTCTGGGATGCTGACAGATGCTGTTGAGTGACCATATTCTTCTCCCACAGCCTTTTTCCTACAATGCCACGCCACAACTACTGGAAGGTGGCCCCTCTGGTGAAGTCCCTGTGTGCCAAACATGGTATTGAGTACCAGTGCAAGCCCCTGCTCACTGCCTTTGCAGACATAGTGCAGTAGGTACCAACCCCCTGCCTTCCCACAGGAAGGGCTTTGCAGTAATACAGCATCCCTGGATGCTGTATTCCATGACCTTGTCTCTAAGGAAATGTGGTTTTTCTCTTGGCAGCTCTTTGAAAGATTCAGGGGAGCTCTGGCTCGATGCCTATCTACATAAATAAGCAGCAGTGGATCCTTGCAGAGGAATTCCCCACCCTTGTTGTCTGCTGTGGTGGTCACCATGAAGATAACTGCCCAGAGGAGAGAGAACTGGCTAAGCCAGAGGTGGGGAGGTGGCACCACTTAATTGCATTGATGAATGTGGTTAATTTTATTTTTTTTTTAATCTTATTTTATCTTATTTTATTTTATTTTATTGTCCTTAATTCTTCTTGTGCCTCTTTTTCTCCTCTTCTCTGGTGCTGAGTTATGGGGAAAAGCTGAATGAGGAGGGTTATGTTCCACCAAACTAGAGGCAGCTTTGGGAGTGGGAACAGATTCTTTTCTGCCTGCTGATGCTTCATTTGCTGAGTATATAGGAGGGAAGTCTCTCATCTTACCATAGGTGCTCATGGAGTGGCTCTCAGAAAGTTGAGGCAGTGTGAACTCAGAGAAACCTGGGAGCTATTAAAATGCAGAAGCAATAAGGAATTGTCTAGGTACAGTGTTTTCAAATACCTGTATGTGCTTAACTTTGGCAATAGAAGTGCCCAGACCAAGGGGTAGTGGGGAGCACGTGAGACCCCAAACCAATTTGTGTGGACGTGGGTGAGGCAGAGAAGGTGCAGGCAGCAGTAGGAATAAAATGAGAAAAAACTAATTAGAGCCCTAATTAAGGAAAGGGGAGGTCATTCCACAGGCATGTGGATGTGAGGGCTCGTTGTGCCACATTCTGTGGGATTGCTGCTCTCCACATCTCTTCTGTGCTGAAGGCCCTTGGGTTATTCACCCACTGGTGACCTCTCATGGAGTGTCCACAAGTGGTTTCCACAGGGCCATACTCCTGAGTGTTATCAAACCCATCACTGAAAGCCTGAAGAGACAGAAAGAAGGCACGAGATCCCTACCAGGGTGGCTGAGGAAGCAAAAGGGTAGTTGGTTTGTGGTCACCTGAAGCTTCACTCTTTTTTGAGTGGTTATATAAGCAGACAGAACTCATCACTACTGGAGCAGCAGTCTGAGCTGCAGACAGATGTGATAGGGTGTAAAAGTGTTAGGGGTTGGGATACTGTCACCCTGATGCTGCAGTGACAGGTGGTTTAATCTCCAGAGGGATGGCTTGATTTTGAGGAGGATAGAGTACAATGGAAAAATATAGAAAAAAAAAGGGTATATTTTTCTAATTAACATCCAGACAGAGGATGGTGTCTGAGGGAGTGGAGGAAATGCAGCTTCCCAGGCCAAGAGTGTTGTTAAGTGTGGAATAAAGTTGTAATGGAAAGAATAAAATAGTCATTAAATCATTGATCCCTCTTGATAAAGACCATAAAGGAAATGGGC
The DNA here is from genome assembly GCA_013401355.1 of Ceyx cyanopectus. Taxonomy (NCBI): domain Eukaryota; kingdom Metazoa; phylum Chordata; class Aves; order Coraciiformes; family Alcedinidae; genus Ceyx; species Ceyx cyanopectus. The sequence goes on along the minus strand of VYZU01040756.1, from coordinate 15,706 downwards.
CTTAGTTATTGTTTTATCTTGGTTTTTCCTGCTCCGTTTCTTCCCCTCTTCTTATTAGAACTGGTGATGGAGGAAAATCTAATAATAAAATTCCTTATCTTACCAATTATTGCTGTCCTCAGAGTACAATATGTCTGCATGCTCTAAAATGGGGAAGAAATGCCTGTCCACAGCTGCCTGGAGAGAACTGCCATGACCCTCAGCATTGGTTTTGGAGGTGGTGAATCAGGTCTGTCCACTTACACTTGTGGGAACCTGACCAAAACAGGACCCTACACCAGTTCAGAGGAGGGAAGGGAAAAAATGAACTAAACCCTGAGTTCTGGGAGTCATATTTGTAGTGAGGTACGTGTGGTTTAGGACATCAAGAGATGCTCTCTAAGGACTTGGCATTCACAGACCATCAGCTCTCAGGTGGGAGTCCAGTAGCACTGCCAAAAGTTCCTTCTGAACTGGGAGTGTTGGCCCTAAGCCACAAAGGGATGGGAGAAAACAGCTCCTCTGGATGGTAATTTAACATCTTGGCACCATAAAGAGCTCCAGTCCCCCAGGTTAGGCTGGGTTCTTCATACCTGTGGAGAACATATACACCTGAGCAGTGTGGAATGGCCACAGGATGGCAGTCAGGCATCAGGAGGGAAGAGGAAGATCCAACCTCACTGATCTGAAGATCTCCCAGTGGCTCTGATCTTGAGGTAGGGGGGAGTAATTAATCTTCTGCTGTCAGTGGTTTCTCAAAGCCTCAGCTGATCACTTAGATGGTAATTCTGAGGTTTCATGTGTGGCATTCAACAAGCCTGTCCTTACATTCTCTTTTATACACCACAGTTGTGGCAAGTCAGGCAATGAGGTATTTGAATTGCATGGTGAGATTGAATGAATAGGATAATTGGTTAAAAAAAACCCCAAAGTAATTTTGTAGTCCCCAAAAAATGTTTTACAGGACAACAAATCCATCAGACATTTGCAGTCTGAGGTTCCTAAGGCTTTGAAGATTATCTAGTTGAGTATCATTGAACAAAGAGGTGGCTCCAGCCCACAATAAATTAATTTTTCAGCTCAAATTTTCAGCAGTGGAGTAGCTGGAATTACAAAAACATTAGGGTCATGTTATGCCAGTTAAGGGTGATGGAGCAACTGGAAGAGGAAAATGGTGTCCAACACCCCAACAACCACTCCTTTTGTCTTGCTAATGTAAAGAATGTTCTGTATTTGCAATCCTGGCCCAACCCAGGCATGGGTTTGCTTCCATTATCCTGAATTCCAGAAGAGGTGCTTGTTTATAGAAAATTCTCCATCTTTAGAAAAGAAGGAGAAATGAAGATGTTGCAGATCCACAGAGGATAGACAAGGATGTGACTGAGCTGCTTGGAAACAGGATGATTTGTTGCTTCCCAAGATACATTCTTTTAAAAGGAATAAAATAATAAAAAAGGAAGATTTCTTAACAGGTCAGGTGTAGAAGCCTAACCCAGAAACACACCACGACTCATGGGTGGAGAAAGCAAGAGGATTACATGATGCTGGGAGAGAGTTCATTGGCGTGTCTGGTTTCTGTGTGGTTTACTCTGCTGCAGAGACTGGTATTAAATGTGGTCAGAAAAGGGTGAGAAATGTCTACAGTGTTTTGAAACAGCAATAAAAACCAAGCACTGATTAATGCTTGTATGGGAAAGTGATTATGATGGTGTCCTTCAAGCAGAAGTTTGCTTCTGTGGGAAGCAGTGGTTTTGTTGAGTTGGAGTAACCCAAAAGCTCTTTGGTTGGTTGTTTTTTTTTCAGGAAATTTAACTTAAAATACTTTTAATAAATAAAATATCACCAAACAGTTTTTCTGTTGGTGGGTGGATTTAATTGTGGGGTTTTGGTTTGTTTTTTGGTGGGTTGATCTCCAGAGCTCCCTCCCAACCCTCACCACCCTGTAATTCTAAGTGACTGCAGGGATGTAGAATGGCTCTGTGGACATGTACCAGCCCCCAGCATGTGGCATGGATTTTGGGCAGGCGTGTGGGCAGTTGTTGCAGAACACCCAGTGGGGTGTAAATCCACTTTTATTTCCCAACAGTTTTCTCTGGGTGAGCGTGGCCGTGGCTGTCCCTTTGCCACGAGGCTCTGAAAGGTGTTGGGTGACCTGGATAAAACAGACAGAGGCAGCTTCTGCTTTTGGAAAGGACTTGGTGGAGGTTTTTTAGTGTAATATAAAATCAGTGAGCGTGACAGAACCCTCTGGATGGGCTCAGATGCTAATTAAATCCAGACATGAACTCCTACGTGAGCTGGAGGACAATTTTCTTAGAGTTCCAAAACTTCATTCTTCTAAATACAGTGGTTTGGTGGCTACTGGTGGTGACAAAGTCATGATTACTGACTGTGTGTGTGTAGAGGCAGAACCATCCTGTCTTAATTAGTATATGTAACATCCTGTATTAATGTCCAAAATGTTCCTGGCTCTGGATTCTCCAGCTCTTTGTAGACCAGAATTAAAATCCACTTTTCTATCTGCTTTTTTTCAGGAGCCTGAATATAGGGCATTGGGGTTTTTTTTCTAATTTTAGCCAGATAGGGACTCACTTGATTTTTTTTGCATGTGGATATACATATAAAAAAATCACATATGCGGAAATCTGCAACAACTATTGTATATTTTATTACCTCTGCCTCATGTACTGAGCATGATTTATGTAAAAGCTGCTCCACTGTTCCACGGGAGAACATGAGCACACCATGAGTGTGGACACTCGGAGCAAGACAAAGGGTTACAAAATGCCTCATGACAGCAGAGTGGAAATTATTCCTCCTATTCTTTGCTCACTGCCTTCTAATGAATGCCAGCAGTCACATTTCTCTTTTACAGAGGGTGGTTCAACCATTGCCACATGTCAGGAATTTTTCAATGGTTGGTTTGGGCTTGACTGATTAATTTACAAGATGCTACACGATTTAATAGATTTAGAATTGCATCATTTGCCATTCTGTCAGCCAGAGGGACTGCCCACTCCATGCAGGGCTGAGGGCAATGCAGATGGCTCTTGCTACATGGGATTTATCCAACTGGTTTGGGGCTACTGGGAATTTACTGGGAAGCACACGGAAGATAAACCCCAAGACTTCACATCTGCCACCTTGCTTGCAGCTTGAGACATGTGCTAAGAAAATAATGGTAAACTGAGAAGCTTCATCATCACTCATCACCCCAAATATCCTGTAATCTCCAATCCAGAGTCCACAGTTGTGGTTATAAACAGAATATATTTATAAAATTAAAGGGAAAGTTTAGGGAGAGGGGGAAAATTCACTATTAGTATGGAATTGGAAGGGGATAGGGGGAAAAACTAATGAGGAGAGACTGTATCTGCCTACTGCTTTCCTCAAAAACTAGCAATTTGGAGTTAATAAAATAAAATAAAACAAAATAAAATAAAATAAAATGAAATAAAATACAGGGTTGAGAGAATTTTAGATCCCAAGCAGGGCAATATTTCATATATGTGGGTTTCTTTTTTTCTGTGTCACCTGCAGAATTGATGTGACTTCAGAGGAAGCTTGGCATTGCCTTCTCTTTGCCATTTATTACAGCTGAGAACTCATGTCTTTACTGAGGAGAAAATCCTCTCTGAACATCAGAGCTATTTAGACTTTGGCTCTACAAGAGTAATATTTAAGTAAGGTCAGTTATGTAAATAGTGCCTGTTACATGTACAATCTACACCCAAACTTGGTTTTAACCATTGTTGTTAGTCTTGTTATTATTATTATTATTATTTATTCTCAGCTCCAAAATCTTTTCATGTCTCTAACTGACATGAATGAACTCCTTGAGCAATGAGGTGATGGACTGGAGCACACAGAGACAGGAACCTCTGAAAACAGCTATGCAAAGTCTTTTTGCTGTGCAAGCTAAATTAACTGGAGGTAAAGAACATTTCTTAATGGATTTTCATTTCATTTGAGCAACAAAAGACACATGAATTGAGTGTGCCATGGTCAACACGGATCATACCAAAGCTCAAAGTCAACCAGCTGATTCTGGGTAGTGGTGAGGCTGTTGGAGGTGCCTCATGGAGAGGTTGCAGACCTTGGAGCACTCTGCTGTTTCCACTGTGCTCGGGTGCAAATTGGCTCCACGCATCCAAAGCAGGAATTGCAGCTGGATGAGAGACCTCAGCAAACATCTTTGGCTCCTTCCCAGCTTTCTTCTGGTGCTGTATGCCATTCAGAAGCTCCACTGGATGGGAACTGCAGGGGTTCCTGATGGCAGTGACTGATGACAGGATTACAGGGTGCTGACAGTGCTTCACTTGTCTCAGGAGGTCGTTGAATACTCTGCTGCAGATGAGCTCAGATTTCTCTTCTGGTTAATCCCACATTAACTCATAGCATGGAAGTAAGTTAAGAGCTTACCTTGGCCAGTTCCTAATGCCCTAGGAAGGTGCTCACTTAACAGTCCTTTCTGTCAGTTTGCCATCCTATTTAACCAAATAACAGATCATTTTCCTAGGTTTTTCTATCTATTCATATTTTTATTGAGTGAATTAGTCTGCAGCTCTCATGAGTAATCAGACCTTCCAGGGCAACTCAGAAAGGACAAGAAGGAACAGGGCTTTTATTCAAGGGTGTGTCAGAGTGTCTGGAGTGAACATGGAAGAGGAGGGGAGGGTATGGAAGGGTGTGTTTGAGCAAGGGGAACCAACCAGCCCTAGAAGCACAGGGAGTGGCTTGGAGTGGGACTGTATAACGGGTTGGCTGCAATGGTTCACCCTCTGCCTGACACATTGCTGCAAGCAAAGCCCAGAGGAGCAAATCTCAGTGCTGACTGGACATCTCCCAGTACAGATGGCTCCCCAGACTGGCTCCACTGAAAAGGAGACACGACCTGTTTCAGCCTTTCCACAGCTCTTCACCTGGGAAGAGATCAGACTCCGTAATGGACGTGGTCAAGGTCAGCAGCAGTGGCTGGTGATTGACAGGAAGGTTTATGATGTCAGTGAGTTTTCCAGATGGCACCCTGGAGGCAGAAGAGTCATTAACCACTATGCTGGGCAGGATGCTACGGTAAGAGCTAGGAGGAGAGTGGAGAAAGGTGGTTCCATCACCAGGGCAGGATGAAATGGTGGGACTCCAGTGGAGAGTGCTTATTGTAGTTGGCACTGTGATTGGGTTGGTCATTACTGGGTATTTCTGGGCTTATAAATGCAGTGATCATCAATATCTAAAGGGTGAGGGGCAAGAGGATGGGGACAGACTCTTTAGAGGTGCCCAGCGACAGGGCAAGGGGCAACAGGCACAAATTGGAACTCAAGAGGCTCCATCTGAGCAGGAGGAGAAAGTTCTTTGGTGTGAGGGTGGCAGAGCCTGGCCCAGGCTGCCCAGAGAGGTTGTGGAGGCTCCTTCTCTGGAGAGATCCCAACCCCCCTGGACACTGCTCTGCTGGGCCCTGCTCTGGGTGACCCTGCTGGGGCAGGGGGTGGCACCCGGTGATCCCCAGAGGACCTTTCCAGCCCCTGGCATCCTGGGATTCCATGATTCTGTGCTCTTCTGCTTACCTTCAAGGTCAGAGTTACTTGCTTTACAAATCACAAAGCTCTGCTTAGGGTCATTATAACCAGCTATAGACAGAGCACTGCCCGTGCAGGTTGTCTGTCCTGGGTGAATTGTCTTCCAGGTGCCTGGAAAGTGTCTCTGCTGTGGCAGTGAGAAAAAGAAGAGGGCAGGAGGCAAAATGCTCAGCGTGGAGCTTTACTTTAAAGGCTGCTCTTTCAGAGTCCCATGGATGTGAGCCCTGATAAGGAAATGCCAATCAAAGGCAGAGCGTGGGTAGACAGGTAGATAAGATAGACAAGGAGGAGATAATATTCAAACAGGAAGTCATTTTGGGGATGGTGAAGGCAGAGAAGGGGGTACTTAAGGAAATGACACTGTTATGAGCAGGCAAGTAGAGGGGAAGAGTCTTGAGCTAAAAGGCTGTTACAAAGGAGGGGGGGAATAAATAAGCCACAGGAAAAAAAATTAGAGGCATGCAGAATAGCATGTGGCTGCAGAAGAGGGGGGGAAAATATGCAAATAATCACTATTTGAAAATAGATCCTCCAGAGATTTGTGCAGAATTGGTTTTATTTAGAGGATTTCTCTAAAATCATTTGTTGCTTGTTGTCAAAGATAATAAATTCCAAGCAGATCTCCCAGACTCTTTGTTGATGCTGAATTTCTGAATAGCCTGGTTGAACACAACCAGGATTAGGGCATGGACTTGTAATGTGGGACAAGCAGATTTCATTCTTATCACCACAAGACTTTTTGACTTCAAGGTTTATAAAACCTTGCTTCAAGGTTTGCTGCATCAAGAGCTTGCTGAAGAAGGGACATTTATCCCCCTGCCCACCCCACCAAGCTAGCCCAGAGATGCCAGATGGTGCCATCTCCTGCAGATTCTCTTCCTGGACCTCTACAAAATGAGGCAAAGAATAGAGAATGCTTGGAATGATTTGTCCCCACTCCATGTCCTCCCAGCTTCTACAGCCACTTGCACTGAGATGCTTTATAGACACCCAGGGGGGTTGACCACAGTGAATTTGACAGAATTAATTAGTTTAAAGAGCAGTCTTTGATCTTACTTGTGTTTATTATTACAATAATATTGCAATATGTGTTTTTCTCATTATTACTTTAATAAGTTTTAAACCTGCTTCCTGATTGTTTAATTATCATGTTAGGAAAGCAGCAAATTAATTTTCCATCATTTTCTCAATGCTGCTTATGACTTTTTTAAAGCCCTTTAATTTGTTACCTCTTTTCCAAGGCAGTCTTCTATTACAAAAGCTGTTCCAGAACTCCATTCATCTTGGTTTTTTTTGGCCATGTACAGTTACACTGCATCCCTTTGAAGACAGAAGGCCCAGAGCCACATGCAGTGGTCAAGATTCTGGACACATTGTGATTTATGTGAGATCATAATGACATTCTTTTGTCTTGCTCTTGATTTTTATCCTGTTAACCTTGATCATTCTTTTTGCTTCTTCATATATTCTGAGAAATACACTTATTTTTTTTACAGAGAAGCAGGAAGGTATCTCAAAAGATCATCTGGTGCATGACTTTTCCTAGAAAAAATCTGGGATTTTTTTTTCCCAAGTACCTTTGAGCTCATAATTGTTTATAGATGAGAATTGTCTTACCCTAGAACTCATAATAAGAAATATAGTGAGAATTTTCTGCCTCTGTGTGTAAACACAGAGAACATGCATTGCAGAACATTACCCTGATGCCAACTGTTGGTGGTGCATCACAGACAATAGTCCTTAGAGCCAATCTCTCCTAAGATGATAATCAGGGAGGGGAAAAGACAGGTTGCAGAACTGAAAGGCTTACTTTTCTGTGATAAAAATCTGTGATGCTGATATTGTGGGTAGGAAATTCTGCTTAAAAGGATTCTGGCTTCTGTTTCTATGCTGTGTAATAAATACTTAGAGCTTGACTCAGGTTTAGAGTTGCTGGCAAAGAGACATAAAAATGTATTAAAAATGTAGGATGAGGGGCACAGAATCCCAGTGGAAAGATTTCTTGGCCAGCCCCTTTCTTCTGGAAATTTCCCCAAGGAGTTTTGGTTGACTTGGAATCTTTTATCCCCTAGTTCATGTTTTATTTTTAAAAGGGCATTTCAGGTGGTTCTTGGACAGACCTGTTTGTGTCACTAGTGTTACCCAGTTCCCCAAAACATCAATCAGTCTGAAAACTCACAAGGAGAGACACCCAATTAGTCCTGCTGCACGTGGAGCCTCACTTTATATTTCTTATGACCCTGGTGTAAAAAAAATCAGGAGTTTAAAAACCATCATCCTAAGCATGGCAAAGGCACACCTCATTCATTGACATGTTTTCATGCTCCTGGGTCTCATCCATAGGGCAGGGCTGCTGGCTGGAGCCTTCTAGGGAAGGACTGGTCTGAAATAAGCAGATGAAAGAGTTTCCCTCTACAAAGAGGTTTTAATCAAACGCTTTCATGGGCTATTACCAGCCTCACCCAGGTACTTTTATGAAATCCAGTTTCTTGAAACTTCTCCAGTTTCCTTGGGCCAAGCTCTGGCTGATGGCACAGAGCTACAGGAGCAAGAAAGGGACAAAGAAAATTGGATTATGCATTATATCAAAGACCTGGAGAATGGAGAGGTTCAACATCTGGTGTTTGGTCACAGAACTTTCTTTACCCCTCTTCCTTTGTGTGTTTTTCAGGATGCTTTTGTGGCATTTCACAGTGATGAGTCTCTGGTGAAAAAATACTTGAAACCTCTGCTGATTGGGGAATTGGCACCAGATCAACCCAGCTTTGAGAGTAACAAAAAAGTGAGTGTCCTGGAACCCAGCTGTGGGAATGGCTTGGGTTTCAGAATGGGAGGAGAAGGGAAATAGGAGCGCTGGCAGAAATCATTTCTGAAGCAGCATTCCTGACTCTGTGCCATACATAGGCTGGGTGGTGGGAAGGCAGCTGGTAGCAGTCACTCATGGAACTGTCCTAGAATCCCTTAAATCCACACGTAGGTGTGAGGAATGAGCCCCAGAGCCCCAGATTCTGCATGGTTCTTCCCACCACAGTGTCTCAGTGACAGAGCCTGTCAGCAACTTCTTCTCCAGGGTCAAAGCCAAAGCAAGATCTGTTGATCTCCTGCTGGGATTTGCACAGAGCCCCCTCTGATAGAATATCTCCTCGGATTTCCATGGCTGCTTTGGGATTCTGGGTGCTGCTCTGTTATATTTTGCAAGCAGACAGTGCATTAATATTCCCTTTACCCACAGAAATCCCTTCTGGAGGATTTTCGGGAGCTGCGCTGCACTATTGAGAAGATGGGGTTGCTGAGGCCAAATCATCTCTTTTTCTTCCTGATTTTCCTTCATTTCCTGATACTGGATGCTGCATCCTGGCTCGTGGTGTGGTATTTTGGGATATCCTTAGTGCCTTTCCTGGCTGGCATTGCATTCTTCACCATTGCTCAGGTAAGCTGCTGACAGCTCTTCAATACTGCAGGAGGGTTTGGTTCTTCCAGATGGGGAGAGTTAATGAATCTTGACGCCCCTGTCATCACTTTCCTGCCTCTTCTAAGATCCTTTTATCTAGCTGAAGACAGCAACCACATTCTATGTCACAATTTTTTGTTGCCTCCAGCAAACCTCGTTTTGCTGACAAGCTGCTCACTAGGGTTGGTGGGGTGTTGTGGAGCTGGCAGTTTCATAAGATGGGATGAGCTGATCTAATCACTCACCCCAGCAAAAGAGGGAATATTTTGTTCTCAGCTCCACTTTTGCCTCCGTGGTCCTTTTGTTCACTCCAGTGATGGTTTGAGGAGCCAATTATATTCACTAGCCCTGATTAGTTTCCTGCTGGGTTGGTAAAGTGAACCACAGAAGGACACGATACACCAGGGTTGGTGTAGGGAAGGAGAGACTAGGACATTGTGGCCCTTAGGTGGGAGAAACTAGTGAGGGCAGGAGGAAAACAAGATTTTCTTAGTAGCACTGAAACCTTAGGTTTGCTGAGACATCCACAGAACAAGTGCAAAGTAAATAAATTGGGTTTTTTTTGGTGATAATCTGATGTTTGACTGATATCTGCTAAGGCAGATCCTCCTCAAAGAGCATTTATGGGAACATAAAACATTGTGGATTTGGAAATTCTTGCATTTTCTAGCTGCTTACTTGGAAATTTTGTACTTGGCATGGGAGCCAAGACTTCCAATTTGTAAGAGTCAAATTAATTCTAATGAAGCTTTGCTGCTTTCCCTTTAGCTGCCACAAGAAAAGCAATATCTGGCATTGAGCAGCTCTAGCAGCCAGCAGCCTGGAAGGAAGTTCTCAGTGTTGAGCACGTAGGACACCAGACACTCCTCACTTCCACTCCCAAGGCAAATGAACCCAATGCTGCTGTGATTCTGTTTCTTCATTGATCCTTTTGTCTTCCAGATCCAGATGGGCTGGTTCCAACACGATCTGGGGCACTGCTCTGTCTTCAGGAAGCCTAAATGGAACCGACTTCTGCAGATCATTGTGATAAATGTTCTGAAGGTAATTGCCTCATGGTGGGAAGATTCTCCAGGGCTAAGCAATGTCTGGGAGTGTCCCAACATCCAGGCAATATCACTTGTGAGGGAAATGTAGTGCAGCTGTCAATAATAGGTGGAAAAATAGTGATGCAATTGTTGGTATTGTTTGAGTTTGAATTCCCTGGTCTTCAAACTTTTTTCCTGCAGGGGTTACCAGCCAGCTGGTGGAATCACCTGCACAACCAGCACCATGCCAAACCCAACTGCTTCCAAAAAGACCCTGACCTCAACATGCACCCTCTCCTGTTCAGTCTGGGAAGGACTCTCTCCGTGGAGGTGAGCATGGGGATGGCTGGAGAAGCAAAAGAGCCACTGGGATAAAAGCTGGTGAAGACAGAAAGCTAGAGAGGATCAATATAGAAATAGAGGTATAACCACAGCATGGATGCTGCATAAACTCAAGGTGATCTCCAAGGTGTTTCAAAGTCTGAGAGTCTCAGGTGCTGACTGGTTACTATGATGCTTGGGCACCAGCTCCTAAAGAAATCTTAAAATCAGTGCTGAAGTTCTGTGTTGCCAGAAGAGCAGGGTAAGCATCTGAAGACCATCCAAAGAATGATTCAGTCTACTTGCATTAGTGTTAGATGTTCTTAATGATCTTGTAGATAGTGAGTCAGATGTTCCCTCTGGGTCCTTTTGGCTGTGAGAGCTGTTTGGCACCTAAATCCTTCAGGACCAGTATAGCTGCTATGAATGGAACACAAGCTTAACAAGTTATTTCTTAATCACTGGTTTTATGGCTTTCATAAAAAATAAAACCCATAACAGACTCTCCCTGCATCTAATGATTTTTGATATCAGGCAAAATCTGTTTTCTTTCTTCTTTTCCTGGCAACTCTATACTCATGGGATGATGAAATGGCCTTTTTGGTAGATAACCAGTAACATCTCACCCTCCTTTAGCTGGAGATGAGCAAAGAAATCCCAGCTCTCCAAGGCATGTGAAAGTTCTGGCTCTGCTGTCTCAGAAAGAATCCTGTAAAGACATTTTCAGAGTTTTTTTTAAACAGTTTATCTGCAATTGGGAAGGATTTTTGTGGCCTTCTGAAAGATCTCACCCACCAAGTGTGTCAGTAAATAACCTGCTCCTCCCTGAGCACCAAAAGGCTCAGCACACTGTGGTGAGTTTAGATTGGATTTCTTGTGCCATCACTAGAAACTCTCCTACAGAAGTCAAATGACTTGTGAGGAATAAAAAATACCTTATGAGGAATCTCAGGACTCCAGCGGGTCCATTACAACATCTTTTGATTTTTCAGCTTGGAAAAAAGAAGAAGAAGTTCATGCCTTACAACTACCAGCATAAATATTTCATCTGTGAGTATCCCCACTTCCCTGCAGTGCTGGAGGAGCTTCACCTAAAAATCCTGAGTGCAGCTCCTCACCAAAATAATGCTTTTAGAGACACTCTAAAGTCACAGCCACGGGAAGCTTTGTGTTCAAGGGGTCACCATCTTCATGTTGTGAAGGGTCACGTCAGGAATTGCCCTTTACACCTCTGTTGGGATTATGGGATGTTAGATACTAGATAGAAGTGAATCAAGTGGGGGGAAGAAAGAGATGGGAAAGAAATGAAGGCGCAGTGAGATGAGGAAGAGACACAAGAAAGTTTGTTCAAATGGAGGATGGCAATTTTACTTCCACTGCAAAGAAGATTCTTTTTTTCTAGCAGCAGAATATTCTCATAAGATTCATGCTGCAGTGAAATAATAAATATCTCTCTGTTTTCATTCTTCCCACCAGTATTGGCCCCACTTGCACTTGTTCCCTTCTTCCAGCTGTCTATCTTCTACTTTGCAATCAAGAGGAAAAAGTGGCTGGTAAGAACTGCTTGCTCTGGCTAGCAAACTTTGAAAGATGCCACCACTGTGGCTCCATCAACCTTCACCCTGGTGACTGGGTTTTCAGGCATAACAGGCTGATTCTAGGCTTGCTGCAGCAGGAATGCAGTCAGTGGGCCCAGGGAGGCAATTTTTTAGGAGAGGATGTTTTGAGCCTCTTAGCAGCTGAAGAAAACAAGCTAACAGAAAATAAAGTTTGCTGATTATTGATGTTTGCTGGTCTTTGATGGTAAACTCAATTTGAGGCAGAGTGATGGTGTGGAGCTTCCTCTTGGGAAGTGAGACATCACAGAAAGAACATTTTTTATGCTGCAGGGCAAGTGAAAGGGAGAGGAGGGATTGGAGGGAGTCCATCAACAAAGGATTAGAAGGACATGGACCTGTTGGGAAGGGGTCAGAGGAGGACAATGAAAATGATCAGTGGGCTGGAACACCTTGTCTGTGAGGCTAGGCTGAAAGAGTTGAGGTTGTCCAGCCTGGAGAAGAGATTATTCTGGGGAGACCTGACTGTGGCCTTCCAGTATCTGAAGGGGGCTACCAGAAAGCTGGGGAGGGATTTTTACAAGGGCTTGTAGAGGTAGAAGGAGGGGTAAAGGCTTCAAACTGGAAGAGGGCAGATTTAGATTAGAAATTGGGAAGCTCTTCACTAGGAGGGTGGTGAGACACTGGAGCAGGTTGCCCAGGGAAGCTGGGGATGCTCCATCACTGGGTGTGTTCAAGCCCAGGTTGGATGGGGCTTTGACCAACCTGCTCTAGTAGAAGGTGTCCCATTTAGTTCTAACCATGGCAGGGTTGGAACTAAATGATTTTTAAGGTCCCTTCCAACCCAACCCATTGCTGTTGTTTTGGGTTTTTTTTTTCCACAGGACCTGTTACTAATTGTGTCTTTCAACATCCGAGTCTGTCTCATGTATATTCCTTTAATGGGATTTAACAATTTCATGGTGTACTACTGGTTTTCCAGGTAAGACACAATTTGCCCAGAGTTCCCATGACTAATACTGGTTAACAATATTGAGCTTCAATGGAAATGCATGAAAACTGGTTATACTCACTACAGTTGTCTCAGAAATAACAGCCAAGAAGGAAACATTCTAATTTCAAGGGGGTGGTGGTGGCTGCTCAGGGACATCTGCAACTACAAGTTGAATGGTTCTCCAAAGAAACTCCAAAAATTAGGAGATAAAGGGATGGAATCAAAAATCCTGAATTAGGTGTGAGGTCTCTTTTATTTAAGATGAGACTCAGGAAAGTGTTTTAATGGTAAATTTGGATGGGATTCGAGATGTGATAAATGTTTCTGTGTTTCTCTGCCCAGGTACCTAGAGAGCACCTGGTTTATTTGGGTGTCACAGATGAATCACATCCCAATGGACATTGATTATGATAAGAACAAAGACTGGGTATCTACTCAGGTGAGAATCTCCTTTCTTCTGCAAGAGTGGGTCTGAATTAGAGGGAAAAGATGTTTCTCAGTGAAAGGTTTTGACACAATTTTCATTTTGTGTAAATACAACTTTACTCACATCTCCACTGCCTCCAGCAGCATAATCCCACATTGTGATTTTCTGATTTCTAAGCAATTTTTCTTTATACTGAGGGAAAAAGACCCAGCCTGGTATTCATCTGACCAAATCTGGATGTCTCCCTCTGAACATCTTCTACTTTCATTGGAGAAAAAGAGCCATTTCTAGAGCATGATTTATCTTAAAAATAGACATCAAATCAGGTCAGATGAGCAAAGATTCCTATTATTCTTCAATACCTCTGAAGTCATGAGCTCAGAAGTAGATTTCAAACCAAAGGTGTCTAAATTAGGTGAGGTGAAACCCATGTATGCAAATATTTACCCTCCTGCTGTTGCATATATATATATATATATCCAATATATATATTATATATTATATATATCCAATATATATATGCAATATAATCCAATATATGTCCAAAAATAACCCAATAACCCTATATCCCAGCCCATTTCAATCTAGACTGTGATTCTTCAGGGCAATAATTGCTGTAACCCCAACTCTTGACTTCTCTTTATGCCAGCAAGTGTGGGTAATGATTGCTGGGGTTCAGTGATTGACCTTGAAGAGAAATAAAATCTAAATTATGTCTTTTTGTTGCTCT